>JAQGAE010001579.1:0-22111 GCA_034696685.1 Julus scandinavius
CGCGACATCGCCGAATCGATGCCGCGACGTCTGTGTCCTCAGCCGTTCACACGATGGCACTGACGCGACATTCGATGCCGCGACGTCACTTCCCCGACATTAGTGGCATCGTGTAACCAGGCTTAAAGCAACTAAAAACGAAGATATAGCGATGGGTCATCCATTGAGGCTGTCAGCACAATGTTTTCATTGTTTTTATAGCAGAACACATTAAGATAGCCTGCAACAATGTTTGCATTGAAGTAATTCAGAAAAATAAGGATGCACACCATATGTGCAAGAAGCCAACAAGGTTTATCTACGTTCCAAGCAACTAAAGCACAATTCATGTGCCCTTAATCCACATTGCATTAATTTACAACAAACAACGTGTATTGTGGAGAGACTGTTTAGAGATTTGCACAAAATGAATTTTTTGGAAACATGAAGGGAATTTTTGGATATAGTCATGCATGCGTGACCCACTTGCTTTTCTGCCACTGTTCTACTCAGTTTTCCCAATGACAATCGCACGCTGCTCTCTATATAGTAATAACTCCTCTCGCCATCATTAATGTGCCCCACATTCAATTTCAGGTCCCATTTGCGCCTCGTTGCTGCAAATCCCCCTGTAGCACGACGTCATCATCCCTCTCCCCCTCCATGGACTTGGGGGGAGGTGGACGCCATTGTTTAGGTGTGACTTTTGGCTGCCTGCGTTGCCATGCCAACCACGGTGGCTGATTTTGACTACTCCGGTTCCTATGGTAACCTGCCTTTTACGCCATAACGCGGCATATCTGGCATTGGCACGGTGCGCCGCCCCGTCATCCTTGGCGAGACCTGGTAACCCGAGACAAAACCAATGCCGAAATCTGCTTTTCTACTGCAAACAATACGCTTTGTGAACGATCATGGCGCGGGCGTGAATTTCAGTACTGGTTTCTGCCGCTTGAAATGCAGAAACAAAAGGCAGTTCAAGTGCTAAGAAGCATCAGTAATGTAATAATGTAGCGAAAGCACAAAAATCGTTTGCAAAGATGCTCAACTCTCTATTTACTACGTGTGTATTGGCAATGCGTTTTTGGAAGTGTGCTGTGCGGCACTTACTCTTTAACCCAAGCGGCATGCGTCGCTGCATATATACTGGCTGTTTACTAATTCATTATAATGTATCACGTGGCAAAAAAAAAAAAAATTCCGCTAAATTGCCTCTGCGCTTAATTCGCCTTCATCGCTGACTAATCAGTTTTGCACCAGGGTTCATTCGGGGGGCACTTAATTATTTTTCAATTTCAGCTGAGGGAAATTCATACACCCGCAGTTGCCGCTTCTAAAGGAGCTGTCTTGAATATGAAATTTGAGCAGAATCTTTTAAAATTAAGGCTGAAGTGCTGCAAAGACGTGCTCTTAGCCGAAGATTGTAGCTGAAGTATTTTGCTGAATGATTCGGCACTGTTTTTAACTCGTATAGTGGTTCTGTTAATGTTAAATCCTTGTTTTGGTGCTGCGCCCCCTTGTGGCGTATGAGCTTTTGGAATGGTGCTAGCCACCACCATTTTGTATGCGTTTCCCCATGTAACGTCTAACGTAGTTGCTATGGACAGATTGGCACTTGGTGCTCATTGTCCTAATCTATGGCTACGTTGTTAAAAACAAAGCACATGGCCGGTACGAACTTAGGTGGCTGCCTAGGGTGCAAACCTCAAAGGGGCGTACAGTTCGTGCTTCAAAGCCCCATAGTTAAATTGGGGTAGCAGAAAGTGTTTTTTAAACTCTTTTCCTAGGTATTATTTTAAGTATATTTACTAGTCAGTTTTATCATTATCAATAGCGCCTACATGATTCTATGCAAATTGCATTCTATAGGGCGAAGACGCCCAGGACGTCAAGGGAGCGCAGGACCAGGAAGTAGCATTTTGAAAGTTTTTCACCAAGAAGTGTTTTTGGGTCCGTTTTACCTAGGATGTCAAATAACCAAGCACTGGAGCTGAAAATGTTAAATGGGCGTGATCTATATATATTTATTTGTCTTAGCAGTGTCACCGGAATGGCAAGCATAAGTTTTTCACAAATGAGATGAATGGGTGTGGCCATGTTGGAATTGTCAAACTAAAGATGGCTAGGGATCTGTGTTTTTGTGGACATGGACAATTAAATATTGAAGGAAAGCGCTTTTTAATCTTTGGGTTACTTGATTCAGAATGTCTAGACGACTCTCTTGTGTTTACAAAAAGTATAGCCGTTCTTTGCTTAATAAGACCACAGGGATCTCTAACTATGTATGTGATGTTGCAAACAACACAAGACGTATGCCTATATTATACAGATTAATTTTATCGTGTCTAGAATATAAACGAAATTAAATTTTATACTGCACACTAACTATGATTACCCTGCATTGCTGTGTTAAAGCGTTAGTATTTAATCAATAAAGTGGAATGTTATCTAATAGAATGCGATATATTAAACTGTCAGGCAGTTTTCTACCTGTCTAAATTTAAGGTTATTATTCTAGCTTGGGCTATTTCTATTGGATGGCCTTTGCATTTGGGCCCTTATGTCTCTTATACTGTACATTGCATCAACTATCAAGTTGTTGAAGTGTATCGATTTGGCTATGACAAGAGCCCGCAATTTTAATGTAGCTACTACGAGCTGTAATAATTAAGTATGAACTTACTAATTTAATCCATTAACTGGAAAATTATAGCGTCCTATATTCAACACTCATCCTCTGAGGATGGGGCGAGTTGAATTTCCGTTGCATAGAATTTTACTGCTCCCCAGTCAGCACGCTAGTGTAATAATTGGGCTTGATTTTCCGAATTTGGAGCATTATCCCGAAATTGCTCCAGTAGCCAAACCAACAGTTGAATTCTTCTCTATTTAATGGCTTATTGGTTTTTCGTTGAAGTGTTATTTAGGTCCTTTTGTACTTGCAGTAGACCTGATTATGTCCACAACAGCCTCGTTTTTGTGGTCATCCAAGGAGACTATCTCGTTTGTCCTTCAGGGTTTTAAATTGACTCGAATCGATAGATGAAATTGCGCTCTTCCTCGATCCCTTAATTGGACGAATGATTTCGTTCTATCCTGCACAAGTAGGATCTAGGATGAAGGCTTATGTTGCCACTGTAGAAGCCAGGAGTGCCTCCTGCGGTCTATTGCCAAGCAATTGATTTACATAAGGCCCTATATTAGTCTTCCTTCAATATTGATTTTTAGCTTCAACATTTCAAAACAATGCCCATGTATTCCCAACCTTTGCCTTAACTGACTAGGAACAACATCTGTAATGGATTCTTGAACAAGTCACTACATTGCCTACATGGAAAGAACTTCAATTGACAACATTGAATTTTCTTTTATTCGTTTACACACTTTAAAAGTTCGTGTCAGTGCATTATCAAGCGTGTTCGAATGACAGTTGCGAGAGGATTTTAACATGGGAAACTAGTGTAAAATCCAGTAGGAGTCTGATCAAAACTTCTACTAGTCCATTCCAAGAAAAATTAAGGCTTAAAGGTGGTCTTACATCATAATAAGTCAGAAGATGGAGCTGTAGTAGTTCATATTATTTTGTCTATACCCTGTAAACAGCTTAACTCTGAAGGTTTAAATAATTGGAATTATATGCACCAATTAAGAAGTCGGGTACTTTGTTATTTCTGCACGATGTTTTTTTTGTGTTGTTTTTGTGGTCTTATTACTCCGCCTTCACAGTCTTTTACTATGTTTGTTTTTTTCTGAGCATTTTTTTTAAGATCTTCAAACAAATCCGCTTTAATCCTTGTTCAATTAATGCGCAAAATTTCACGGTGCATTCAACATCGGGATTAGTTTGCTGGCATAAATTAACAGTCTAGAAGGGGAAAAAAAGACGTGATTTTGCTTCCTTTAATTGGCAGGCCGTTTCTGTCAGAGTTTGAAATCGAGAAAATTGGTTTTGCAAGGAATGTAGTCAATCTTTGCTAACCGCACGAATCTGGATTGCAAGAGTTTCATCACGTAATAAAATCAGAAAAGGAAATGTCTAGCATTTGCCAGTTAGATCCCAAATTTGAGACAACTCTTGAAAGAAAACGGTTCTGGAAATTGAAAGGATTGCTCTATCATCGTTATGCTTTCAATGGTTTTTTTGTTGTTGTAATACAACTTGTAGACTGTACAGAGCGATGCACGAACATCAGACACAAATTGCAAAAAGGTTTTGGTTTTTTTTTATAAATATAGTACGTGTGGTTTTTAACATATAGACGAGGGGTGTTTAATGTTTCCTGAATTATGTGGCTTTTAATGAAATTTGGTACATAAATTGCCTGTAGGTCTTATCTCTCACATCCTTGCTATATTTGTATATTCATTGATGGTGATGTTCCTGGATGTTTTGCACACTTAAAAATGTTTATAAACAATGCCACGTCAAACTAATGACATACTTAATCTGCGAATGTTGTCTTATTATACATAGTTCTTCTTCAAAAAATTCTGAAAAAGATTAATACTTTTCTGCGAATGATAACTTTTTACTTTGCAAAATGACCTGGTTTCCATGGCTTAATATCGATTTGGAGGCAGCTTCTTCATATATGACTTTGTATTATCATATTTGCAATTGTTTAAGAAATGTCGTTGACGAATGGTAAATACTCCATAGACAATCTTTTTTTTATATATTAATTGTCGAGATATGTTTTATTTAGAAAAAATAAACTTTACAGGTATTAACAAATGCAAATATGTATTTAGTGGCTATAACTTAAAAATAATCTTATTTTGTATCGGTGATTTTTATTCGTTGAAATAAAAGGAAATTTCTAAAGATTTTCATAACTGGTATGCCAATGCCACATGGTATTTTTACGCCTATTTTTCCTCTTCAAGTTAGCCTGTAATTAAGGAAATTGTCGTCATTGGTAATGTCTTTCTGAGTGAATGCGACCTAAATTCAATGGCCCAAACTTTCCATAATCCTCTGGTCAGTAGAACCACGTGTTCGCAAATAGCGAGTTAAAGATGTTCTATTGGCTGAATCGGGCAAGGGGTTAGGGAAGGTATAATTATAACTTGCGTTGACTTGAAGGGCATTCTGGACACTAGCTATAGCTATAGTGACTTTAGGGCTAGCTAGTTTGCTCTACCACATGTTGTGTTAAGTATTATAGGTAAGTCAATAACAAATTCATTTTATTGCGAATTTGTTTAATTCAATTCATGATATCATATACACTATTTTGTTCTGCAAAAAAGGGTATACTTAGGGATTGCTTTCGATATAGTTTTAATTCTAAAGTGTAGTAAACAGTGGTGGCTAGCGTATAGGCACTGTGGAACTGCAGCACACCTTATTTCCACTTGATATTAATTTATCTTAACATTTAATATAATTGGTCTTTTTTACTTAAGAAAAATTTTACTTTTACTGCGCATAACAATTTTACTTAAGATAAATCGCTTTTTTAATGCACAAAAGTGTAAAAGGAAGAATTTGCTACATATTCATATAGTTGGTAAAAAGCAGTATAGAATTTTCTGACATTGTCTTTGGTTTGGTTGTCAGAAATGTAGTTTTTTCTTTGATGGACATAGAGAACAAGTTGACCATTCTGAAACGGACTTTATGCTATAATAAGATTGAAAAGGGGCAAATTCATTTCATTAGTAGATTTAATCTCATTATTATAATGGATTGGTATCGCTGCATCTGCAGCGTTTTTTGAGTGACTTCATTCATACGACTAATGAAATTTAGATAGCACTAAATTGGTAATTAACAGACGACATAATTAGATAGGGGACTGTCGTTCCCATCGTAAATGACATCTCTGTTTCCCTTTGCCCGCTCTTCGTGTGTGCAACGTTTTTATCAATAATTAATTATTTGCTACGCTAATAATTTGCTTATAGTATATAGGGAATGCTTGTGGAATTGAGCTACCGTAAGGTTTATTGGCAGCTGGAAATAACCATTGAGCTAATTAGGTTGTCTGACTGACGGCCATTAAGGGCGTATTTTGTTAGCCATCGATTCTACCAGAAATAAACGCTAAAATCCACATGCATTTTTCAATGGACTTGCATGTGCCTGTGGAGATTAGTATGGGCACTTCCGCACTTGGTTTCATAAATGATTGGAAAGTATACTAGCTTGTACATGTTTGTATTCGAGCACACTGTAGTATGTTGTTAGTGCATGAACATTCATTATCAAAAACAATTTCTTTGTTATTTTAATATATTTTTTGTGCATCATCCATCCATCCATCATGGACTTAGCATGGAGTATTAATACGAGGCTTATCTTTTCCCTTTTTTTATTCTTTCTTGCACAAGTTTTCATTGGCTGACTACAAATACAGTTTCTGACATCTTGCTCAATGTTCGGTTTTGTCAATAACTCATTTTTGAAATAAACGAGAAAACGGAATTGTGAATATGCATATTATGAACCACAAAAATCATTATTTCGTTTTAGGTTTCAATATGTATTCTTGCTCACGTTACTGACTGATTGTCAGAATGAACTTTAACCTACAAGTAACAATGCTGTGTTATGACAGTATTTTGACGATATTGGACAATCGTTAATGCATGCATTTTTGCGAAAGTGAAATCTAACTTGATACGTCTGACTCAAGCATCCATCTTATAAGTATAAAGGTATACTTGTACACAACATACAGTTTTCTGATAATCGATTTTGCTAGTTTATGCACACGATGTTCAATGACGCAAGAAGAGACGTATGCCTTTTCTCAACAGACTTACTTAGCAATAAAATAACATTGATGCATTGAAAGGACTGCAAGGGATTTTTATCGAAAAGTATAAGTAGATTTTCTTTTCAATTTTATCAATCTTGCTTGTGGAATCCATTATGCTTCAACGGTTCTTAAATTTTGGTTTCAGGACCTCTTTAATCTCTTAAAATTTCCTGAAGGTATCCAAGGTTAACATCAGAAAGATTTTATCTGAAGGAGCTCTAGGCCCATGCTGGCCGGGGTAAAATGGTCATGGTAGTCTTATCTAATGCAAAGGTTAGTTAATGATAGCTATCATTGATATTTGATTAGGATATTTCATGCTAGAATTCGATTTCTTAGTATAGTGCCTCAGTCGGTATACATTGTCCCAAATTCGGTAAATACACTTAACTGAGAGAACACAAGCCTCCCGGCCCTTGTTTGTCCATGTAGGTCAATATGCAAATGCACTTTATCCTTCCATCCCTGGGCGATTCAAAAGCCCAAAATCAATCAAACTCTAGCGTTATCCTTGGGCAATTTATCCTAGATAGGCAAGATAAATGATGACCAAGCCAATTTTTCAAGGGAATATCCCTTGAAACTGGCATGAAGACTTATAAATTTTGGGTTTATCCTTGGTCCCTAGGCGAGAGCGTTGAATTTTTGCATTACATTAGACCTTGTCTGGTGTGTATCGGTTAGGATTACTCGTATGCCACTTTTTCCTATAGGGCCCATTTCTCCTCGGAATATTATTAGATTGTTCAGTGAAATGGGCTTGTACATACATCTTCCGATAAATGATTTTCACGGAAAATCAACCCCCTGCTGGCACCCTCAGTTTTTAATATCTCCTCAACTGCCAGGCGAATAATAATGGGCCGAGAGGTTTACTGTCATCGTTATTACTATTGAAAAATCAGCCCCCTTTTTGCAAAAGTGCGAAAAACGTGGAAGCGGCACTAAAATGGCTCGTAAAGTAACTCTGAAGTGCTGAATAAATTGCAGGCTTCTTATAAGTCATATAGACACTTAAGGTGTACTTATGCCCATGTAACCTTCCCCCCCTGTATACCGTACGTGGAAAATTATACATGATAAAATTTAATAAGTTTCAGTTTTCTCCGTGAATTTTCTTCCTTTTTTTCCCCGTTCGAAACTGCCTTTTTATTGCAGTTTCTGCCATTTGTTCTCAGTTTCTATTATTTAATTTGCCTCTAAGAGTTTTTTTTTTTTTTTTTGGAACTGTCGTTTCTGGTTCCATGCTTCACTTGCTATCCCTATCTCTCCAACAATGGCTTTCTTTAATCATGGTTTTGTAATACGTCCATCTTTTTGGGGTTAGTCTAGCATGGCTTTGTGAGATTGTGCAAACGCTGACATGAATTAAAGAGAGGTTGAACGGATTGCTGGCATCCAGACCTCATTTGTTTCTCATGATTTCTGACAATGTCTCCCTTGTTACTAATAAATCGTTTAGGAAATGTTGCCAGATCCTCCAGATTTTCAATCCCGAGGAGGAAGTTCCACCCAACTTCAAAGTTAACAGGAGGTTCTTGAAGTTGGAACATGTGGGATATATATGGTAGTTTGATTTAGCAGCGATGCAGTAGATTATAAATATTTTAAGCTGCGACTGCATTTACTTATCTCGTTTTTATACAATTGCAGAGACTGATTAACCTTTTATGACCACGTTTTTTTTTCGAATTGTGCAACTAGCGAAAGGGGTGTTGCAGACTGTCACGAGTTGTCTGTTAGATGCCTTGTTTTTACTAAATCTAGGAAAAAACGAGGCTGGAAAAACTTGTGTGGCCACAAATTACTTTTGTTGAGCGACATAATTTGACGTCACCTCGAGAGTGAACACGTGGGGCTGCTTTTCTTCCGAGTTTAATGGAAAATTCTTGGCGCCATCGTTTTTTTCTACATCTTCCATTGAAGCACGGAAGTCTAGGAAGACATGTCTTGCATGATGTCGGACTCTCACCCTATCTCCTTAAAGATGGACAGTCCATCTTAAGATTTAATATTTATGATACATTTTAAGATTTGATATATAGGTATTTTGTCTTCAACTTATTGAATTCAGCTTATGGTCTCCTCTGATTCTACCATCTACCAGCTAGTCAATCAGAAGGTTCCTTCACCTGAGGGCTGATGAGGCCAGCCGGAAATGCTATTTGGGGCCATTTGAAAAGCATGTTCTCAAAATTTCTCCAAATATAGTCCAAAAATAGGATGAACATGGGGTAGGAAAGGTAGTAAATTTTTGAATGAATTTGGGGGATGACCTATTTAAATGGCCCCAAACCTATATACTTAATCATAGTTACTCATCATAGATAAGGACAACTGACAGTGTTTCTGGGTTAATAGTCATTTAAGCTCGCCCATTGGCCATTCTATCATGGGGTCTCTGGTGTTGCAAGGTGATCATGGGTAGGGCATACTCAAACTGAAAGGGGTTGCAGGTTAACATTACCAGTGCCCCAAGGGCTTCTACAATCAGGTGAAACCTTTTTAAGCTAGGGCATGTCCTGAGTTTCGATACCTTCATGGTATTCTTTGTAGTTTCTAATTTTGTGCACTTTTGAAATGGCTTCGTATTCTTCCCCTTTGATCTCTTGTTCCATTTAAGAGGGCAATTCATGGTTGCTAGCTACCTGGAAAATCAGGGACAGTCATGGAAATGATTAGTGGTCAGGGAATAGTGCACATTTCGTTGATTTGTCAGGGAAATTAGTACATATGCAGTCTGGTAGCACTGTACTATCTGTGGCTGCTTGACTCGTGGTGACATTGAACTAAAATTAAGAATTTGACAAAGGAAGAAATAGACCATCAATTACAGCAGCTGAAGAATGCAAAACGACAATTGTAATTTGTGGAGAGACCGATTTCTTCAAATTTAAAAAAAATTGTTTGCAGCGTTCTTTTTTCTAAAAATGCCTTTAATTATATTAAAAGATGTAAAACGGTTATACCTTATTATAGTAAGCTTTTATGAAAAATAATGTTGATCTGGTAAAATGGCTAACTTTGGTCAGGGAAAAAGGAAAGCTTTGGTCAGGAGAAGTCATGGAAATTAGATTGCTAATTTTGGTAGCAACCCTGCAGTGAATTTGATAAATTGGAGTTTGGTCTAAACTAAAACTGGCCCCAAATACCAGAAATTCATCGTATTTCCAAACGTTAGTCATGCATTTTCAACGTTGAGATGAATAGTTAAATTTGTTCGCGTGTTTGCATGTTTCCATGCCGCGTTTCATCGAATTATTTGAAGTAATAACCTCATTCAAATCTCGTGTTATCGCAAGTTTGGCATTCTCCTTATTTTTCAAGCATCCTTGTGCATGCAAAATCTGCAAATCCTGTAGAGCATATAACGTTTCCCCTCCTCCCTGTGCGCATGCGAAAGGCCACGAAATTTAATTACGTTGGGCTAGGCGATTTTCAATTTCGACAAGATTACATTTTATTCGCACTGGCTGAACTTTATGACTTTATTTGGATATTTACCTAGAGGGTTACGTGTAATTCATTTTCTCGTTGGGAAACAAACAAGTTGCCTCCTCACCTTCACTCCGTGCCAAGGCTTAATGGATAGTCGAAGTAATGCAAACCCACCAGCTGTGCTCAATGGTCCTTCCTATGCTTTTCCTCGCTTGTTTTTCTCAATCCAACTGTTATGCAAGTCCTATATTTCTACTTTCTTCTCGACTGAACACAGAAATGCATTAACGTTTTTTTTTATATATTATTTTCCAACGAAATGTGCCAGCAAAGTATTAACCATAAAGTATAAGGAGTTGAAGGAAAAATAACCATTAGCCAGCCTGGAGGCATTCCATACGTCTGGCCTTACAAGTTGGATGCTATCCTGGTCTGGTGGTGTCACGGAAGAAAATATAAAGAGATACTTGTGTAATCCTCTTTACTTTTGCTCTCCTGTGGCTCATAAGGAAGATGGAACAATAAAGACAACCTTTAATTTTGAGCTAGGTGGCCACCGACATCGAGTTTGAATTGTTGGCTGACAGTAAACCTGCCACACGTTGTTTAGTATACTGAGATACTGAAGATGATTGGGCTTCTTCTTCTTAGCAACTTTCGTTTGTTATAGCACCAGCCCATATCTCATGAGTCAACTTGATTACATTGATTTTTGAGGTTACCTGTCCTATCTTTTTTAAAGTTTTTCAATGCCAACTTGTATGGTATCTGAAACTCCAATGGGATCTTCTAGTTTTTCATGAAAATTTCATTTCATAACATTTTTTTCTGCTTTTTTTAAATAGCCTTGTTCTGCTTCGTCACCTCCTGGTGTCCATGGTTTCTTATGTACTCTAGAAGTGTGAGCCATGCAAGCATTCAACGTCTTGTAACGTTTTTGCAATGCTGCAAAATGTAACCTCCGTGTTGGGGTGTCATGCTTGAGGCTCTATCGCCACCAGGGGGTGCTGATCCGGATTAGATATAATTTGCAGTTTCCCCTCTAGGGCAGTGTTTGTCAACCTTTTTTGAACGCACGACGATGAAAATTTGAGCGACATACTGAATAGGAAGCCAAAATTATCAAGGCACATCATAAGTTTTTTAAGGAAAAAATGTGTCATTGGATTAGAGAAAAATCATGTTTTAGCAAAATAATCTGCTCTCAGATGAACATTTTTAATGCTTATTATTCACAACTAGTATATATTGTAGGTTCATTTGCGACCCTTTAACTCTTAATCATCATACCCAAATAACCACAAGCTTGTGGCCCACACGCTTTTAATTTCAAAATATAATGATTACAGTACTTATATTTTTTCCATAAATAAACGCTTATGTGCACAGCAAGAGTAAATTTTCTGGAATTAATTATATTTTGTAACTATGATCCAACTAGAAATTTTAAAGAGACAAACGCAGCAAATCTAGACATTGGATGGTTTTAGGAAGAAGAATACATTTTACTAGTATAAATAAAGTATTATTTATTTAAACTAATATTTTCATATCCTCGAGTATAATTTGTATAAACTAAACGTATTCTTTCCTATCGTTGCCTTATTTTTACTTGGTTCAATACAGCTAGATGATGAATAATTTGTACTTGTGGGAAAATATGAATGCGTACCACGTTTTGTTTACCTCCTATTTGTTTTTTCTCTCCAAATTTGACACCATTGCACGTATGCTTTGTGCGAGTGATAATCCTCTTAAAACAAAGTGTATTTATTTCCACTTTCTACGTGTTTTTCAACTAGAAAGCGCCAGTGGGGGAAAATGCAGCGTGAGTGAAACGCGGTTTTAATTACCCATGTGGATGGGAATTACAGACCAAAGCGTTAATCGATCTTTGTTCTCATTTCTCCTAAATTGCAATCGCGTTTTGCATATTTCTTTCGGTGTTTCGTATAGTAACGCAGGCACTCGCTCGTGTATGCATTTATGCAGACAGCGTGGCTTATTTTGTGTGAGACATTGATTATGCTAACGTCGTATACAAGGGAAAACATATGTTTATCTGCGGTATGTTAATTTTATATCTGCCATTATTTTCCGTCGTGAAAACCAACGCTGAATGACTAGCGTCAGATTAAGCTGCTGACCAATGGCAGACCTAGTTGTAATTAAAATTTGGTGGTGCAGGATGCGAATGTTGCATGTTTTTGAACGTGTGTGTGTGTGTATCCTGGTTCATATATAGGACGTAGGCGGATTAGTATAGGAATTTATGAGACGATAAAGTATATTTATGCTTAATTTAATATTCTGAGAAAACTATAAAGAGCGAATCGTTTTGTAGTCTGTAGGTGATGGGAAGAAAAATAAGCAAAGATTTCATTAGGAACTGTGAGGTAATATCTTGATATTGGTTTTGTCTGCTATTACCAATAAACACAATTTCGTTATATACATTTTTTGTTGTAAAATGTACTGGGTGTGTATATATACGTTACATAATGCTGCGTACCGCCTAACAGTTCGGAATCGGCTAACGGCTGGGAATCGGCTTACGTAAAGGTGTAAGTCCTATATGTTTAAAAATGCGATAGAACGATTGCTTACTTAGGTGTCTTCTACATGTTTTACGTTTATAGGGGGTTGTGAGATCAAAATTTCGCCGTACAAATCGATGCCATGTGTGAGTGGTCCCTATAGCGCGTTATCGCCAAAGGACCACCTCTCTGGAAGTGCGCGGGAAATATTTGCTGGATTTAATGAACTGGAACCTTTATCTAAACGCGAAAAAGTGCCTAAAAGCATCATAACTGGAAAGTAGATGGGGCGTGCTTCCATTTTATGCCAGAAATCAGTTAGTGGATATGTTTAGGCCCAAATGCCTTTTTCGCGCAGCTTGATATGCTCCGCAGATGTTGCATGCTGTACCTCGTTACCGTTGTGACAAATGGTCCGGTCATATTTATGGCATGTCCGCGCACGTGACATGAACCAGTGCAAGTGGGCGTGGCTTTATATTCCCACCCCCTTTTTTTAGATTCCTTCGCGTTGCTGCCACTTTATAACGACTCAAGTCATTACATAGGCACGCTTATATACGTTTCCAATTATAATAATTACCCCTGTATTGTCTAACATCCATCAGCAAAGACATCACAGTGGTTCTAGTGTTTCATTCGTGCTGCCGAGTTGAGTTACGAGCTATGACAAATGCGTAGTTTTTTTTGGCAGTGTGACCCGGATGCTGGCAGCCGAAAATTGAATGGTTGCAACCACCTGGGATGTCACATTGCTTAATAATTATAATTTATCAGACTTAATAAGTAGTATTCGGTTTGGCCGTTACAGACACGTTACTCGATTGACGATGTCCTAGAACTCGAAATTCGTGTTTGGTCACTCGAGATTTTCTACGAGGATACTGTTATCTCCTATGTGAAGAGTTCGATAGTTTTCTAAAGATTGTTTATTTGTATTTGGTAAAACCAATTTTAAACAACAATTCAAACATGATATTCAACGAGTAAAGAACCTAAATTACAGTAGAATCGAATCCCTCATATCCGTTCTGGTTGGAACCGAAGGTTGGTTAGTTAAGAAGAGAGCCGGTTAATCCGGAGTTTATAAAAAGCAATACCGTTTAATACATAATTATTTTATTACAAAACTAATCCTTATTTGTTTTTTAATTAATACTCTCTGATAGGTTTCGATATCTGAAACTGCGATAGCATTTTGTTCTATCTTATTTGCCAAAATTGAAAATCAGGAAATATGCTTGAATTTGTATCACTTTTAAAATGTCAGGAATTATGCTTGAAATTCGCGTTGCACATTAGTTTATGCTTAAAATTTCTGTCCGGGTCGGAAAATTTCTGTTAATTGGAGCAATTATTATCAATAAACAAAAAACAAAATTTTTTGCAAATTATCAACTTTTCAGACTTTATAAAAATATTGTGGTATTGTTTGTGGAAGAGATCCTTGAAAGTTTAAGGGATGAGCCTTGAAATTATTGAATTTTTCAGGACATTTACTGGACACTTATTACGTACAGTATGAGGCTGAATTTCCAAAAATGTGGAGATTTTCAGGAATGCATATCTTGCTATTGCCGGATTAAGTGGCGGCACTGTATTGTGTTTTGGCCCCACCTACTTTTCTCGCTATACACGTGTGTTGGCATTGTTTGCCTATGTATAGGGGAAGGCATTACTCATTATGAACGATGATTGCATGTATTATTAAATGTATGATCACTGTTATTTGCTCGTGTCTCTGGTATTTTTAGCATTACGGTGACACTAAAATCCCTCAAGGGGGCAACCCATATAATTATTCTGGTGGAGTAATGCAATACCGTTAATGTTGACGTTGATGTTTTCAGATTGTTCATACAAGCTGTGTTTATGATTTTGCTTTAATGGAAAAGTCGCAGACATGTATAAAACTGTCTAGCTCGTGTGGACCCTAACTGTTCTTTAATTTTACAAATGTGTCATAGAAATAATGAAACTAAATTTTATCGTTGTGTTCTTTATTGCATTACCTCATCTATATCAATATCAAAACAAAGCTTGTTTGGGCTTTAAAGCCTCCATGTTATTACAACAGCTTCCAGTAATACAATTAATGATTTTAGATTCCGCATCGGAGTTAATAGAGACTGTGCAGAAAGTAGTTTAAGGTAGTGTTAAGTAGTGAGGAACTTCCTTATCTTTTTAATTAACGTTGTTTTAAATGGGCTAGTTAAACAACTAATCTTGCAGAAAGTGCTTTTTAGCGGAACCCTAGTTTACCATTAGGAATGCTCGTCATTATCCGATTGGCTGAAATAACCACTTCTGGTATAATTGCCCCCTCATTTTTAGAAATTATGTACGGAGACATGTGTTATTGCGAAAAATGAGCAATATACAAAATAGTTATGGACCGTTTTAAATAATTTTACTTGGAAAAAAGATGTCGACGATATGGGGTGCATCGTCCTCGTGATAAACATCTTGAACAATAACATTCACATTTTAAAATTCTTGTTTTTGGAGGGTATTGCTTGTAGGGTTAGTCTTGGTGGTGGTGCATTGTGTATCTCTGCACTCTGCAGTATGACCAAATTATCATGACTAGTCTAACGGTGTCGTTAAGTATAATTAATAACATGCAAATGCTCAAATGTTATGACGACTCGTTTTTTACTAGCTATGGGTTGGAATGGAAACTGCCAATTTGTAATGCGAGCAGAGCAAAAATAATAATAATGCGTGTTTTTATGGCCATGCAATGGGACTGAAATGGAAAGTTTTATCTTATAAAGTGCGTTATGTGGTTTAGAAGATTTGTGTAACTTTCCAAGCCTGCTTTTATAGGAAAACAGTCTCGTGTGTTTTCATTAAATTGACCAAATCCGTTTTTGCTTTAGGCGAGCAATTCCGGCGAGTATATGTATCTCGAAAACGATTTATCACTACCGTGAATAACCTGTGTAATAACAGGCATTTTTAGATAAGATTTCAAAGACATGTTTTTGCTATCCCAATGCGATGCGGTTGTGCATTTTATTCTGGAACTTGATATCCCAAATTATGCGTGCAGACATTAAGAGTACTCAAAACAGAACCCAAAATTTCGCACATGTCTGCACATGTGCCGATCCTGTTTTTTTAAATGGCGCCTTCTAATTTTACTGGACCTACTGCAATGGGGCTTTTAGAAATCCTGGGGAAAAAGTTTTTTTTAACTGAAAGTAGCCTGTGCAGGCTGCATTTGTGCCCATTTCACAAAAGACACTCAACTTATGGACCTTGGCTGAGCTGCTTGAATCTAATGTACATGTGCAGCATATGCGAAAAGTTAGTTTGAGAACTTTTTAAACTAAAACTTTATACCTGTCTGATTTTTTAATCCTTTTCCCAGAGCATACCCGCGATGTTTTTCATCAGTTATGTGATTCCATAAATTACTATTCGTTTATCTAAATTCTTCTCATCATTGCAAACCTTTTTGCACCAAAAGAAAACACTTTAATATTTACATCTGAAAGTGGTATTTTTCTACATTTGTATACTGTATCAACAACAGGCTATACTAAATATTATTTTCATCTCCATAGCCGTGGGTTGCACGCATTTCGTAAATTAATATTTCATGTGAAATTAGCTCAATCCGATTTGCATTGTGATTTGCTATCACGCTATAATTTCAGGTTGACGAACGTGTACACGCTAAGCTTTGCCATATATATAGGGAATCATCTTTATTAATAATTTAATTGAAAAACGCTGCTTTTGGAGTTATGAGTAACTGACAGCGTGAGCTTGAAACTGCGTTAATGTTACTTTTCTAGCAAGTTAAACGGGATTTGTTAGGGTTTCTCGTCAATAACGCGTTATTTTGATGATGGATTTTGGTTGCATTAATCTGTACTGCTTCGTAATGCGTAGTGCATGTTTGTCTTTAATTAATTACTTATTAAAAATTCCAATCTTGCTGTGTGTCCCAAGCTATGGCTAGTGTCAAGATCTTGCAGGATTGCTTTTACTTATATTAAATGTCTGTTTGAAAGCTTGCTCGAGGTTGATGTAAAGCCTTAACTAAGTTAGTTTTATTTCTTGAAGTAGGAAAGTAAAATTATTTTGGATCATTAGCATAAAACGTGTTGACAGCATCTTGTATTTCTTGTAAAATGGTCTGTGAATTACAATGGATTTGCACCGCGTGTGTATGTGTGTGCACCACTGGCTGAATAAATTAGACACCAACAACTGCTTAGGTAATGTGACTACCATCTGCAACTTTTGCATTGTTAGCCTATTGCATTTGCATATTTATATATTCATAACTTTTAAAGTGAACCCCTTTTTGAGACTTGAGCTGGTAGCAAGCCGATTTGCAATTTTTTTTTAGAAATTCGTGTTCATTTAAAATAACCCAGATATGAAACTGAAGCTTGAATTTCCTGGCAACTCAAATATACATTTTCAATAGTATGCGTTTCTGAGTTTTGCCAATTTCAATGGTGTCACGATGCATTCATGATTCCTTCACGAACAATCTAATCCTTGAGCTAAATTAATATTTTTTTCTTCTTCTATATTTAGCACATTTGCATAAAATGTATTTCCTGGATGCATTTGGATGATGTGAAATTGCAATATGCAAGCGTGCATCAACATTTACCTTCCTTTCTAAATCAATATTTCGCCTTATTGTTGTACACTAAAATGCATCGTGCATTGTGTACCAGGTGGCGTGTGTTTGAAGAAATCTGGAATCAATTCCCATCCCTGTTTTCAATTCTTTAGAGTTTGTTGGTATGGCATGAATGGCCAGCTGAATACTGCAAGATGATGTGCAGTTTGTGTGCAAACTGCCTAACCTATTCAACTCGGACAATTGCTTTTAATTTCTGGATGGGAGATACTAGAAGTTGTAATTAATTTTCTGAACGGTGCGTCGTTTTGTTTTAGTTTTACTCCCAAATGTTGTTTGCCAAACAGGTTATTTGAGTGCACCATTCAAATATTCTTCTTCACGGCTTGTACATATGAATATGCCTGCGAGTATAGAGAGACAACCCCACTTTCTACGCATTAATTTCACGTTATTGGAAATGAAGTCATGCGAAACTTCTGAAAAGTTGATATCTGCATTGTGTGTGTACGCCTTCGTAGGCGTACTATTGTTTTCCTTGCAAGTGAGATATTAACGCATTGCTAGCACAATAGAGAAATTTTATCCTTTTGTATGGCTTGCTTGGATGCCATTTCAATTTTGACTTTTGGGAAAAGCTTTTTATGTGTATATCCAAATCCATTTTATTATATACGAGGGATGTATGTGTGTACCTCACGGCTTAGTATTTGATATACGCGGAATTTTGAAACATGTTTAAGAGATTGCCTATATATATATTTCCAGCTCATATTTATACGTTTTGCTTCTTTGTTGTCTCTGAAAAGCTAGTGAAATTTTCTTTAATCTGCGATAATAACGCCAAAATGGATGATGAGTTACATCAGCGATTTACGAGACTCGTTTCATAAATAAATATTCGCTTCAATTGCGTGATAACCTTTGATGCGCATAAATAACTAGGGATGTATACTTATATTAGCTGAAAATGCGGCGCTATAAAGCGTTATAAATTAGAAAATGGGCGAGCTTTTCATACGTAATAGGCTCCCATTTTTCATTTATACGCTCCGAGAATTCGCCCATTTTCTGTCTGCAACGTTTTGAGAGAAGAAGAAAAAAATAATACCCAAGTTTTTAAGAACTGTCTGAATGGAATGAATATGACAGCTTTCGACCTATCTGTTCTTTGGCCTTGTGAATAAAACCCAATGGGCCGGATGATTTTTCAAAGTGCCAAATGGTAGTTTCTGGGGCGGTATAAAAGAATGAAATGCATGATGCCTCCCCCCTCTTCGTGGTCATATCTACTTTTGCATGACTTGTGCTCAAGTGTAATTTCTTAAATGCCTCATTAATAAAAAGGAAATCTCTCCGTATCAGTTAACCGCTCTGGAATGTTGCGCACTGGTGTGTAGCAAAATTTTAAATTTAGCGGACGAATTAGCTTTGTAGATAATGCCGCAGCCGAAACAGGCTTTGATAGGATTTTGTTTCTGTACCAAATTGCTCGTATTACCGCTAGCTGTTGAATGTGATGATGAAGAGGTCAGGAGACATTAAAAGTCAATGTTTGAGACCTTGTTCTTGCGCTGTTTGGTTAGTAATTGTAATGGGTGGGCAAAGACCACGTTAATTGCCATGAGGCGAAACCTCTGACATCCAATACATGCAGGTGGGAATCGATTTTATCATCTATATTCTCCGACTTTCTGGTCTCAGAACCCTTTTATGTGCTCTTAAGGATTACTGCGTGAGGTGAGGACCTCTTTAGTCTCTTAATGGATGAGGACCCCCCAAGTGCTTTTGTTCGTGAGTTATGGTTATCGATAATTACATTATTAATTTTTCCAGTCTCAAGAGTGTTTCGAGAATCTCTGGGATTCTCAGTTATTAGTCCTAGGACAAGTGTTTGGAAGCCATTTAAAAGCTACCGAATAACTAAAAGATTGCAAGACAATTTGATTTTATGTAAATTCAAGATTTTTATAGGAGAAAGGACTCTATTGAAATGTGAAGCATAATGCAAATTGGGTTGAGAGTTGAGAGCAGCACCAACTTCAGTTTTCCAAGTAGATTTATGTTGTCTATTAAAAAAAATTCATAATTTATTATAATGGTACTTCATCTACTCTTAACTAAACGATAAGCTTAAGGCAAAGTAACATGTCTGAATTGTTAAGTATCAAAGTTCCATGTTTTGAAGAACGACAATTCTGCGGTGAAATCAGACAATTTCTTTTTTCTTGCCTCGTGAATTTCACGGAATGAATTCTGGTATGTAATGCGAACGTATTGCTTCCTAGATTTATATGTGGGTGCTTTCAGGATTGATCGACATGTTGAATTGCGAGACAAGATGTCGACAATCCGGTTATGTGTCGTGAGCATTAGTTTCGCTGCTGACATTATCGTAAAATAAATTGTTCAACTTTTTTTTTTGCGGAAATGACGTGTATTGAAAAAAAGGAACTGTGGGTGCGTTCTCATTCCACGAGATTAGTCAACAGTCCATGGCTAATCAGTATAAGTGGCTAGCAGACTTGAGTTGGTTGGAATGGCATACATTAGGTTCTGTCACAATTCCCCACATAGCTGATAGTTGGAATGGTTTGGGCATTGTGTGATTGTGAGTTGGTGGTTTTCTGAGTAGGACCATGTCCTCAGATGGGCGTGCTTCTCTCAGAGGTGGCCTGTGCTATGGAGTGGTGTTATTGATAGAAATGTTGGCTCTTTGATAATCTGTCCAGTGTCATGAGTGTTGACTTATTGTAATACAAATTGTAGTTGGAGCCATCGATCCCTCTGGTAATTTAAGAGCGTGTTTCGCTCAGGTGAGGTTTCTATTTTGTAGTAGGAAGTAAATGTTGAGGAACCTACCTGAATTTTTCACCTTTTCTCTTGAGTGAGGGCGTGTATATTTCAAAGGTGGCTAATTTTATTATATGGTGGTGTGAAATAAATGTTTAGTGGCTTACCTGCATGGGTTATCTTGATCTGAGTTGAATACCTAAAGTATGGGAATCTGTAGTTGGACCTAATCGGCGTCATTGTTAGTGTGTCTGAAATGCTATAGGCATTAGATACCGTCACACTAGTCCTGGTGAGGCCACCCTGAGACATTGCTTTGGGGCAGTAGGGTTTTTTGACAATTTTTAAAGAAATTTTGGGGACGTCCTTTTTAACTGGCCTCAAACAGCGTCTTCGGCCATTATATAAAGGAACCTAAAGTATGTGGTTGCCAGCCAACCATTTGAAGGTACCTTATGCCTATGACATTCCAGCAATAAATGGTTGTTGACTCGTTGCTTATCTCGTGAAAAAGAGCGCCTAAAAGCACATTCTTTGTGGGGTATGAAAAAATACACGTGTTTTTTTTCTAATTCCCTTTTTTGGGGCTTTCTTCGGCTTTAGCCTTAAAATGATTAGGCCAGTTTCTTCAGGATTTCTGAGCCTTAATTCCTCATCCACTTCTGGTTCTGGGAGATAGTGTTTATGAGCTTTGAAAAGTAATGGCGCATCGCCCTACGGCTTTTCATTTTGCTCGTCTGTGCACCGTTTTCACAATAAACCCAATAATTCCAGTCGACAAATTCGCTTCAATGACCACGGTTGGAAAAATATTCTTTCATCTTTTACAGAATCGCAACATAAATGCAAAAATAAACCGTTCAACCAATTTTTTTCATGTCTGCTTTCTCGGAAGGATTCCATCCATGCTTATATTGATCGGGTTTATACTTACTTGGCTTGAAACATGCAGTGTACTATCCCAAAAGCCCTAAATACGCCTCTACACGTGACATGCTTGTACATAGGACATGCATACGTGGATGCTGTTCGGTCTGTAGTTTGTTTCACAAACGCTTCTATCGATTTTTTTTTATTTAATGTGGAGTTAATAATGAATTGTGTTAGTTGGCTAGCATCCTCTTGAGAAATCTCGGTGGTTTCATTGGATTTGATTTCGTGCATTGATGGGACTTAGCTGAATTATACATATCGTGTTTGTATAGGAAAAGCTCTCTGAATAATTAGTAGTGGTCTAAAATGAAAATACCCCAAACGAGTTGTTTGCATATTTTTTTAAGTCCACGAATTGGAACATTGTATCTATTTGATCAAGTTTGTAACCTGAATTAATGAGAATCTTTGTTTAGTCATCGAACAATGTTAGACATAGGGGGGAGGGTACTGGAATTTTTAGCTATTCTAAACCGTCAGAAATTATGCTTACAAACAACAGTAGTACGAGGAATTTCCTGTCCAAGTCGAGAAATTACAGTTTGTTGAAAAATGGAATGTAACCAAAATTCAGACTATACTTGAAGTTAACAAAACAAAGTAACCATTTTTTCAAATTCTTTAGAAAATTATTGCAAATTTCTGAAAAGGGATTCATCTTGTTTCGAGTTCATCACTCTTTTGAGCATTAAGCATGGCAAAAGTCTGTACCAGTGTTGAAAGCAACGAATATTGTTTAGATTTTCGTGTGTCATGCTTAAAGCTCATATACCACCAGGGGGTCCTAATTTAAATAAGTCTAATTGTTGTTTTTTTGTTATTGTTAATTCCTTCCAATTTTATGGAAGGAGCTGTTAGTCTTCAAGTTTGCAATAATCTCACGATAACAAGTGTCGTTGTATTTTCCTTTTTTGTGTGTGTGTTGTCTAATGATTAGAGAGCAAACTTCATTGCCATATCGAAATGGTATCTTGTCTAAAGCCTTGTTCGCACAGTCTCCTAAGTGTCTCCTAAGTCGGAAAAAGTTAGGAAAGAGTCACCTAAGTGGATGT
>JAQGAE010001580.1:0-22110 GCA_034696685.1 Julus scandinavius
TTTAAAATACATTTTGAAATGCATTTCAGTGTCTCAATCTATATGCATTTTGAAATGCATTTCTTTTCCGTGTGGGTGAAATACAGAGGTTGACAAAAGCGCCGTACAAACCAAAATATGAAGCTCCTCCATGCTTCAAGAAGTGTGTCTTAGGTGCGTACACTCGTGTTTTTTTTGTTGTTTTTTGACACAATCTTGAGACACATGTTTCGAAAAACACGCTAGAAATTTTGTTTCAGTGTTTTTGTGTATGTTTCGTTTGGTGCGCGTACCGACCTTAACGAAACATTGTGAACCATAAATCGAAACAGTGCCATAATTAAAAAAGGCCGTATAGCAAGGTATAGGTGTACTGTACATTTAATTTCATAAAAGATGTTAGGATAATTTGATGTACAGCAATTCTTAAAACTGGAGTTTTTTTTAATTGTAAAAATGAGTACCAATACAAAGTTGACATTTGAGGAAATGATAAAGTTTTGCCTAATGTTTGAATATTTCGATATCCCCATGAGCTAATTTCATATTTGTACTTCATCTTGATCCTCTCTTTTGTAACTGCATCTTATGTATTTTGTGTTTTATCGATCCATTGTGTGCTTGTTTCCCAAATGGAGCTTGAACCCTGAACGCATTTTCATCTGATCTGAAATCCCTCTTTCCCCATGAACACACGAGTGGATTCATTTACACGGTGCTTGGCATTAGCATAATTAACCGAAGCGAGTGTACTTTTTCGACTAAAACACCGTTTTATTCATTTTTTTTCTTCGCCCCTAAATTAACCTAGAAGAATAACTTGACACTGTTTCGCCATGCCATTTTAGCACCCCATTAACTACAACATCTCCACATGTACATTTAAGCGCTTTGACATTGTAGAAAAAGGAGGATTTCGTCCATCTTTTCATCTGGAAAATAAAATGATGAGAAATTTGAATGCAAATTAGAACAAATTCATTATATAGATACAGGGTGGACCGGAATTCCTCGCCACCCCAATTTTTTTTCTTAATGCTCATAGTTACGAAAATTCTGTTAATGGGGTTAGACAGGAAGTCATGTGTGCTCTATTCACTGATGTTGTTAGATTTTAACTACGACCATCTGTTGACGGAAATCCGCATAATACTTCAGGACTCGTAACACTTTGAACAAAATGTCAAATTAGGAAAATGAAGAGAATGGTCTGTTTGTATAAAATTAACTACTAAAAATGGCATTTTTCCCTCCACCTAACGACACCTGTCCCACTCTTTTGCCTAGTCTGGGCGGTCTCCAGTGATTTTTTGAAACTATGGAGGTCATTTTGCCCCACCCTGTAATACGGGTTCAATCAAGTTAGTATTTGGATTTTTCGTCAACAAATGATCATAGTTAAAATCTAACACCATCAGTGGATAGAGCACATATGACTTCCTGTTTATGGCTATTTTATACGATGTAGATATGACAAATATAGATTGTGTTAAATATTATGAAATATATTTTCTACTTTATGCATCGATACAACATATATCTTACCAAATAGATTCATATTGAAACGTACAGTGTTATATACTTTTCATTACATTTACCATAAAATTTAATAACACTCTGTTTATACATATACAGAAGCTAGCATTGCAAATAGTCTCTGTTTCTACAAAACCTGTTTATATTCAAAATATGAACCTGGAATCATTATTACTAAACAACTCCCATTTTTTTTTGTGTTTTCGTACAAGATTTATTTTGCATACGTGCTTGTTGTAAACCCTCAAGGCCTCCTCTTCATGTAATACACTGGTTTTATTCAAATATTTTACAGTGATGAATAAGCCTGTTGACTTTGCATGTCTTTGGTTGTCTGACGCAGATTTATTGTATTTAAAGAGAGGTCCAGGCCCTTTGAGTAAGGTTTCACCCAAACTGATGACCCTTGAATACTGCGGAGAATAGATGTCAAGTGAAATGGATTGCTTTTAGTCGTCATTTTATCAAGAGCTCTTTGGATTTTTAGATTGACCCTTTGAAAACGTTGGTTATATTGTTGATCATATTAAAATATCAAAAAGTTGGTTTATTAAGAAATTAAAACCAAACACCTTTGAGTTTAATGTTTTCGAAGGTTGATTATTTTTTTGTTGTTATTCATTTATTCATTTATTTATTTATTCAAAAATGCACAAATTTAATATAGTTTTTTGCTCAACTACTGTATATTTGAAGTACAAAAAATAAATAAAAATTATAAGTAATACCTTAAAATGTTTCGGATATGTATGGGTGGAAAACTTATATACATGACCATGTAAGGGTCATGCATGAATTTTTACTGCTTTTTTATTTGTTGTATGTGTAAACATATCTGTATATATTTATAGTTACACAATTAAACATTATATCGCAGTATATCATGCCATAATTGATGAATAATATATACCATATATGGTAAAATATCGATGGCTAACTAAGGTACAAATCTGGCAGATCATGCATGACCAATACATGAATCATTATTGGAGAAATATGGTCCATACATGCCCATATAAAACTTTCCCACCCATAACATGCTTATTTTAAGAGATATCCATATATCCCCCATAAATATTCCAATAACTTTGTGGCAACCTGTTAAACTATTTCTAGAGTAAAAATTGCGTTGTCCAATTTCCATCATTTTATCTATGAGTATATATATATATTTGTTGGAAGAGTACAATTTTTCCTTTGTTGTGCATACATGATCTCTTCGTGTGTCCATGCATTTTGTACGTGTGAACGGCATTAAGCGAGTACTTGATTTCCATTACAAGCCACTTCGTTGATTAGCTGTAATTAAAATGGAGTCATTGTCTCCGCCAGCATTTATTCAAAGGGCGTTCAAGCGACAGACCCATTTGCATGAGCATCAACTACGCCGTGCTCGAGTACTATGCTAATTTCTAGAGAAGATAAGTCAGGCGAACACAAAATTCACTAACATCGTCGAATTAAAGGCTCGCAATTAAAAACACGAGTTGAGGGTTTTAACATTTGCCCGAAAATAAAACTTAGAAACACTTTTATCTTCTTACTTAACTTGCCAGTTAGCGTCAGAGGCGAACACAAACCTATTTTCGTTCAATTTTTGATGATATAAGTTTGATTCAATGAATACAGAAGACATAGGGGTCATTCAAAAAGGACGTCCACGAAATTTCTTCAAAAATTGCACTTATTCACCCCACCCTCCCTCATTCCTCCCCCTGTCTACACGTTGTCCATTTTAGACCCAGACCCCTTCTCACCTTCCCCCTCTTATGTACGTCCTTTTTTTTTAATAGTAGGGTGTCCAGAAAATTTGTTGGAACATACGAAGTTATCAATTCCACGACATTTTTTTCAGATTTTTCTGATTAACGGAAATTTCTTGATCTCGAGGGGAAATTTAGTAATAAATTGATGTTGTGACTGGGAACACATTTCCTCGTTCAATTTTTGATGATATAAGTTTGATTCAATGTATACAGAAGACATAGGGGTCATTCAAAAAGGACGTCCCCGAAATTTCTTCAAAAATTGCACTTATTCGCCCCACCCTCTCTCATTCCTCCCCCTGTCCACACGTTGTCCATTTTAGCCCCAGACCCCTTCTCATCCCCTTCCTCTTATATACGTCCTTAATTTTTTTTTTGAATAGAAGGGTGAACAGAAAATTTGTTGGAACATACGAAGTTACCAATTCCACTACATTTTTTCAGATTTTTCTGATTAACGGAAATTCCCTGATCTCGAGGGGAAATTTAGTAATAAATTGATGTTGTGACTGGGAACACATTTCCTCGTTCAATTTTTGATGATATAAGTTTGATTCAATGTATACAGAAGACATAGGGGTCATTCAAAAAGGACGTCCCCGAAATTTCTTCAAAAATTGCACTTATTCGCCCCACCCTCTCTCATTCCTCCCCCTGTCCACACGTTGTCCATTTTAGCCCCAGACCCCTTCTCATCCCCTTCCCCTTATATACGTTCTTATTTTTTTTGAATAGTAGGGTGTCCAGAAAATGTGTTGGAACATACGAAGTTACCAATTCCACGACATTTTTTCAGATTTTTCTGATTAACGGAAATTCCCTGATCTCGAGGAGAAATTCTAGTGCTAAATTGATGTTGGGACTGGGAACACATTTCCTCTGGTGTCCATTTCCTGTTTCACTGACCTCTAAAATTTATTATAATAAAATCCAAAAACTGTTCCCCTACCCCACTCTTGAGGACGCCCTGTTTGAATGGCCCCTTAGACAAAATAATGTATTATTGGTAATCTAGACTACATTAAATAAACATTGGCAAAACTTAAGTTTGCTTGTGGTATGTACTCACATTATTTTGTCTACCGCCTAAATGTAATCATTATTTAATTAAGAAAATTCCATAAATTAATTTCAATATTCGTATAATTTAATGCAACACAGATTTCAATAGTATAAGATGAAAGTGGTATACAGTAAAACCAGTCAATTAAATATGTCCCATTATTGCATTGTGGTAGACTCACTAGATGGAGCCACCTTCGTCTCCCCCATAGTGCACCGCGCTAGCCATGCACTATTTCTCCTTCTCGAGTCGTATTTAAGGACCCTTTGGCTGCACAATTGGCGCATTTTTCACTAAATTAAGTCCTCACTCTTGTGTTTTCCTTCGTGTCAGAACTACAAGTTGAACACGGTGTGCTTCGTGTTTGCCCCATTGCAGCTATGATTCATAGTTATGGAGGCGAGGGGATGAAGGGGGTTCTGTTATGTGAAAAGAGGGATTCCACTAGGATTATAGGCCAAAAATCAATAACGCACTTGGCTGTACGCTAGGGCTCCTTAGTGAGAAACGAGAAATTTCTCATAATTCATAAGTCGTTTTGCGAGGAACACTCGCATAAGGCCATTGAGCTCTATTATATTTGCACTATTTTGTCTTATTAGAAGCGGTGGAAGGAAAGGGTCTAACGTCTTGGAATATCATTTGCATTTATTGCGTGTAAATGCATTTTTATTTAGAGACCCAATTAATGTTGTTTACAAAAAAATTAAAACAGGAACCATACACGTGTATTCTAAAAAATATGATGTTATGTTGCAGGATTCATGTGAACCTGTGGATGCACTGGTGGGAAAAAAACATGCACGTTTCATATTCGGACATGAGATATGAGATTATATGTGAGGCTAGCCAGAAATTGAACACACTAGACATACTAATATGAACACACAAGCGAATTTATGGTCATAAATGACAACTTTTGATGAAATATACCTGTGTATGACTATATATGATTAAGTGGGTAAGTATGGACCACCCAATTCCCTGATGAAAAAAAAAACAATAGGGATTTCTATTGGTTTATATTGTTATTTGGACAAAACTAATAAAATGTATTGGTTTTAACTGTTTTCTATGGTTCCTGTATGGACATCTATTGACCTATGGTCTAGCTGTATTAACTGAACCATAGGACATGGCAATACAGGAACCATAAAAAACAGTTAAAATGAGTATAAATTTTCTATTGATACCAATCAAAAACAATGTTCCAATTAACAATAGAAATCTCTATTGTTTTTTTCACCAGGAATGGCTACTCCACCCAGAGTAAGTTACAATGTGAAGTAAATAAGCCATTCCTGGCTGATGTGGCCCCATTTTTGTAGCCCTAAATGTAATTATTTCAATACATTATACATACTAAGCTTCATTGTATGGCACATACATTGTTATCTTAAATTATACAGTTTGCGAGATATTTTGAGGTTAACAGAGTTAGCAGCTTCTGGATTGTCTTTTGTAATTAATTATTAATATTTTTATTCTTATCTTCAGAAATCAGCTTTCTGTTACCAGGCGTTTAATTATTTCAAATGATAAATTCAGTTCCTAAAGCAGGTTTTCAAATTCATACAGAAGTTTCTAAAGATAGTAAGACATTAAAATATGTAAATCTGGATTATGGTATTTGATTTTGAAAAATTTTGATTTTGAAATTTCCTTTTTTTGCCTTTAGGTGTCAACTTTCAATTTTGGATTAAGTTTCCTTGAATTTGATGTTGGTGTTTCAATTTCGAATGAAAACATAAAACTGTAAAGTTATTGCAGATTTGTCACAGTTTTGAAATAATAACAAGTTGTGTTGTCTGCGCCTTATTCATGTATGTATAAATTAATATGCCTGCAGTTGTTTACTTTTTCCTAAACGTCAACATCAATTTAATCCCGAGAACAATTCGCCTTTAATAATTCATGCATGGATGGCCATAAATTGTGAAATTAAGACGATGCTCAGAATATATTGTATCGTTTTTGCATCTTTTATTTCTAAATATTTAATAGATAAGACGGTTTTTCGGAATCATCAAATCTGTTTGCTCTACACAGAATAAACTTTGTATTGTAATTTGCAGAAATGGACTGATGTGTTGCGGATAAATTTCCAGGAATTGACATAATATTGCTGACATGTTTATTTCGCTGTTAAGGTCACATTTCATCGTATGAAAGGTGATATTTAACTTCATTTATATCACCATTAACTTAGAGCTAAGTATATCTAAATGATATGCATTTCCATCACAATTAATTACGTGCATATTGAAGCAGACGTAGAATTAATCATTAAGGATTTATTTAAGCAAGTACAGGCTTGCATATTAACAAATTGCGGGTTGAATGGATATGAAATTTTGTTTCGAAACACTAATTAAAAAATTTCATTTCTAAAATGTATAGAAATGTGTGTATTGGAAAAGTTGGGGTGTGTTTTACACCAATTTTATGTTGGAATTTCCCATTGATGTCAGGAAATTTCCGTTCATTAGAAAAATCTGGAAAAATGTCGTGGAATTGACAGTCAGTCTGGTGCTTGGAAATTTATAGGATAGGCCTTCGAATGTTCCCACACATTTTCTGGACACCCTACTATTAAAAAAAATTAAGATCGTTCATAAGGGGGGGGATGGGGTTAGGTAAAATGGACATCATGTGGACAGGGGGTGGGTCAATTTTTAAAGAAATTTCGAAGACGTCTTTTTTGAATGGCCCATATATGGTTATACATACTTCAATGGTTTTCTTAAATCAAGTAGTCTCAATTAATCCATGTTATTTATTATATAATAATAATTATTGTATTGAATTAGATATTCCATACAATATTTTAACTATAAAGCATATCCAACATGGAGGGTTGTATATTTATTGCATTTCTTTGAGAAAAAAATATATTGTGCTTTGAACTTTGCACCTTTTCAGTGAATTGAAATGATTTTGAATTTTGTAATTCAAAAAAAGGATTGAATTGGATATTTTTGCCTCACAAAGAAAAGCATGTAGTAAATTCTTATGAAATACGGCACGCATTCTCATATTTACCTTTTTAGTTCTCAGTTCATCTCTTGTACCAAATACGTTTCCCTCAAGACCTTTATCAAAAATACAGGAAATGAAATTTATTTAAAATATTCGCGCTTATCTTCCAGCGTAATAAAACTTTTTTTGGTGAACTGAAAACACGAATTTCAATGGATTTCAATGTAATAGGGCACACACAACGTTAACCTGGGCAATTCATAAAATTCATGTCTTTCGAATTTTATGCGCGATGTGGGGGAGACAAATATTGGATATTTAAATATAAAAGTATTATTATTAACTAGTAGATATTTGAATTATTTATTCAATAGAGTTGAAAGTTGGCTGCGTGGTCTTGGTGGGAAAAAAATATACTTTATATGCCATTATATAAATTCTTAGATAAAATAAAAATATACATTTCAGTTGCATTTCTACATTATCAGTGATTTTAAGTCTTTGAAATAACAATTGACTTGAAATGTGTAAGTTTAGCAAAAAAATATTAGCATTCCAGGTGGAATAAACAATTATGGACAGATACATCTTCGTATATATTTGTTAAAAATACGTATTTATGATACTCAAATTCTACAAATTTTTTCTGTTAATAAACAAAGAATTCATTATTTCCGAACACTGACAGATATGCAAATTATTCAAATTCACGCACGCTCAAACTGTCAGCACTTATTTTGCAAATATAGCATTGATTTAATTACTCGCATTCAATTAATAACACTATACTGAGTGAAAATAATATTTCGAATACTGCAATTTGATCACCCAAGCAGTGAATGCAATCAAGATTTTAAATATTCACCGAATTGTGAAATTTAATCTGATAATAAATGGCCTACGGATTGGAGGCACCATGACGAATTTGATATCAAGATGTGAAAAAACACAAAATCTGGGTGTAAAAAATTCTTAATCACATAGAATTTAATATCAAGATCGCATACTGCGTGCTCATTATCGTATAATCACATATACAATTTCTGAAAGCGCATTCCAGATCTTATCATGCCAAGATCAAATCAATTTTTTTAATATTATTCTAATTTGTAAGTGTACCAGAGTGGAAAACTCATACATGGACCATGTATGATCTTTTATAGCTGTTTCTATATTGAGCTAGATTATAAATTGGACACTTTTGGGACACATAAATGCATGCATGGCCCATGTTTTTGACTTGTATGTGGCCCTTATGTTATATATGGTTAACTATGGTACATATCTGTTCAATCATTGGTCCATACCTGGCTATTACTCATATGGTTATATAATCCATAAATGGCTATATATAATCCACACATGTCCATATATATCATCTCCAACCAGATTAAGTTTAACCCCACTAAGTTGTTAATCCTTGCAATAAATTGTTTTAAAAAAATGCATGGAAAATATGCGTTTTTATGCAACCAAAATGCATTTAATTATGGTGAATGAAAATCAGCTGTCGCTTGTCTAAGTTTGCCATTTTCTTTTAGAGAATGCAGATTTGCAATTTTATGAGCCACTATAATGAAGCCTTTCCTATGCCCTAACCTTCGTAAAACATAAAATTAGATGACATTTTCTACGGGACCCTCTTTAGCAGTAAAACAAGCAAATAGAGGAGGAGAAGAGAAGAAAAAAAATCGAAGATGATCATTAATATTAGAAAATTGTGCCTCTTCTAAATATAATACGTGAACCTATTTTGTGCGTGGACGTGCTTAATTCACTCCCAGCACTAAAGAATGACATTTTCCCGTAAGAATATCAAATCCAGAGCTGAACATTGCATATGGCTATCCATATTAATTGCGACTAGATTTAAGCTAGGACCCTACGAGTTGCTTATATGAGCGAAAAAAAGCACAAAACGTGCTTAGCAAGTTCAAGTAAGAAATATTCGAGTAACGACATTGCGTTTAATGGGCTAAAACAAAAGTGAGCAAAAAATATGGCGATAATAAAGGAGAAGACATCGACGCCTTCAATATTAGCCAAGTTAAAAATTGCTTTGATAAAATTCACGGGTTTTCATATAGAGTTCAGAAAAAATGCTATGAAACAAATCTGGTGAAAAAATTATGTATAACATAAGCTGGAATATTTATATGAACACAGTTGAAAAAGTCGTGCATGGACTAGCTTAATTTGGAGTCCATATTAGTCCATAATTGATCATCTATGTGAAAATCTCATCATGTATGGTCCGTATATGACAATAGATTTGAGAATATATCCACCATCTCCACTAAGTGCTTTTTTTGCGCACACATTTCCCAACTTTAAAAAATATATTTGAAAATGTATACTGCCCAAATGCATTGCAATGAAGACAAGTTACCCCTTTTACAAGGAAAAGAACATGCCCAAAGGCAGATGACAAGAAACTTGAAATAATTTCAGAGATGGACATTGTAATACTAAAGAAAACATTTTTAGACTGATACCATCCTCCTCTGCAACTTTTAAAATCAAATCGTATGTCTGTTTGGCATCCTTTAAGTACTTCCTGTGTACCATGGTAAAAGGTCAAATAGTTATTGCGCACCCCATTGTTCCTTTGTTCCCTTTAGCACAATTTTCAATTTTGCTCCCGTTAAGAAAATGTGGGGGAGGAACAGACTTTTTAGTCACGCTGTATAAGTCACATACGAGGGTTGCTCAGAAAGTCTTACCTTTTATTTAATAACGTTTGATTGGAGCGTCTTAGAAAAAAATGAAAATATACAGAATGTTCCTTAAAGTGTTTCCCACAATGTCCACTAGATGACGTTTGTGTCGCTGTTGGCGTTTTAACGTTATGCACAAATAAAAATGGTGCGCATGCTGAGTAAGTTCACAAAGTTTGAGCTGCGATCTGTAATTCGGTTTCAATTCAATTCAATTTATTACCCTGCAGTCGGCACAAATGCAGTCAGGTTCAAATGCAAATGAAATTCATCGAAAAATGTTGGCAATTTATGGAGACCAGTTTGTGTCCATCATAAACGCAGTCTTATGTTGAGACTATGAAATGATTTCATTCATCAATCCGTAAAAAACGTCCCAACTTGAATATGGACGATGTCAACGGCATGACAACATTAAATAAAAGGCAAGACTTTCTGAACACCCCTCGTATATATTGGGACATAATATAGCATACACAGTCTAAGGCATTATATAAATGCGCCACCTGTAAAAATGTAAGCATTAAAAATAGTCCATTTGTCTTACCAAATATATTTGAAACTCCAAAAATGGCAAGTTGATCACAGTTTCACAAAATACATCACAGATGGCGCTGTGACTTAAGTGACATTTCCTTATACAGCGTTGCGTACTTCACGTTTAATCTTCTTTATCTGCACCATGACTGATCTTTTGAATCCTTAACATAGGGGAAGTTTCAGCTGTTTTCCGCAAGAGTGCGCTTTCCAAATCCTCTCCCCCATTGACAGATTGCAGAGATCAAGTCTGGTAAAGAAAGGGGTTAAGAGGAAGTGAACGCCCTTAAGTGTGTTTCATAATACATTCATTGCCATTTTTCTTGTCGTTTCTATGAAGTAAAATGCCAGTAATTTTAGTCTCGTAATTCATATTTTCCAATAGTTTTCTAACCCCCATTGCTTTTCCTGTATTTTAAAATGTACCCTGTCAGCTCTTGAATGCTTATTATTGGGAAATATATTCCCTAGTGAGCGTGAGGATGCCTGCTGGTGGTATTGTATACACTGTGAAGGTGCAAAGGGGGGAAATGAGGGATTTTCGTCATTTTTTTATATCCAAATTCCTCGCTTTTTTTATTCTACCATTTTTGTTATGCGGATAGAAAGATCTAACAGCGACTCATCTCTGATCCCTGAATAGGAGCCCCCATCCATTTTCAATGACAAGAATTGATGGGCGGAAACTCCGGATTCACGAGAACCTTTTGTCTTCAGCTTACATTTGCACAACACGTAAATTAATAGTGAACTCGCTGTAAGCTTAATGCATTTGTTGAAGGGGAAAAATAAAATAAAAAGCGATAGATTGGCACCCGAGAAGAGCTTTTATATCTAAAATGCAAGAAAAATATCTTAAGGGGGGAGGGAAATGATTTAGGAGTTTGTTTGTCGTTGAAGGATCTTTCCATCGAGTTTAACCATCTGTTGTTATGCTTATTATTTAAGTATTTACTAATCATTTTTAATATAGTAATGTATCCACGATTAAATACTGCCCCTGGCGATTGGCATTTGCGCATAGCATCAGAGCGTTGAGGAATTGCGGATGTTTAGGGGTTTTAATAAGTGTTAATTACATTATTTGGGTAAGACTAAATGGATTTTTTTGTGTTTGAAGGATCTTTGCATCGAGTTTAACCATCTGTTGTTATGCTTATTATTTAGGTAATTACCAATCATTTTTAATATATAGTAATGTATCCACGTTTAAATACTGCCCCTGGCGATTGGCATTCACGCATAGCATCAGAGCGTTGAGGAATTGCGGATGTTTAGGGGTTTTAATAAGTGTTGATTGCATTATTTGGGTAAGACTAAATGGATTTTTGTGTGTTTGAAGTATATTTGCATCGAGTTTTGCATCTGTTGGGATACTTAATACTTAGGTATTTATTATTGTTATTTTTGTAGTTGTTAGTCGTGGAAAGATCTTTACATCGATTTTAACCATATGCTGGTACTCTTATCATTTAGATATATGATCTGTCTCCACAATCAGAAAGTGTCTCTTATGGCTTGAGAAAATCTGTAAATTCTTTACTTGTCGTAATCTTAGTAAACTATAAACGAATGTAAAAAAAAATGAATCTGCCCTCAAGGCGAACCTTATATTAAATTAGTTAATTTTATAAGCATGTGAAAAATAATGAATTACATATTAAATTTTTCCTTCAAGTATCCTTGAGATAAAATTTAATTAACTGTCATTGTGCTTATTGTTTAGATTTCTCTCCTTTCTTTGAGCCAACATTTATTAAAATGGTAACAATGAGAATCCTAGTAAAATTATTAATAATGGTGTCAGCTTAGTATAATTAAGAATAACATCGGAATATTCTGTTGTATTCATTTTTAAAAGCAGTTTGATGCAATTTGAAAAGTTTGATACAGCTCTTTTTTCAATTCAGTTCCCCAAATTTCTTGATTGCTATTAAATAGCAAAGTTGTCATTTCTTACTTTGCTATCTTTGAGGGACAGATATTATTTTTACTTGTATACGGTATATGCAGTATTTGATTTCACGGAAAAGCAATTTCTCAAAATATTATTTTTAATGCTCAATTTTTCGGCTGTCCACAAATGTATTTTGGAGATAAAGTATAGATTTTTATGTCGGATTTCATATCAACTTACCGCACACTCGCAAACAATTTCACCCTTTTCAATCCTTAATCTTAAGTTTGGTTTTTCTGTAAATATTTTGATTTCGGCGCTGCAATGTTTACACAAATATTCCGAAAGAGAGCGCTACTTCCTTGCACAAAAATCGTTACTTTTTTAGAGCATAGTTGCGAAATTTAGACGATAGATGGCGGAAGTATCTCATGAAGTAAAATTTACCATGTATTGATTGTTTCATGTTCCCAACTTCAAATACTGTGTATTTGTGGACAAAAGTTCTCTCACGGTCTTGCAACTCATATTTATTTTATAAATTAAACTTTCAAAAACTTTACTCTTTTCTGTAATTTTTCCAGCATACCTTGAGAGTTTGCAGGGATTTCCCATTTTTAGGGGACAACTCTAGAATTTACTACGGGGTATTTTATTGCAGTATTTTCAGTACATATTGCACTGCATTAATACAATTCAATGCAATTTAATATAATTGAAGTGTAATATTGCAAAGGGGTTTGTAAATCATACCTAAAGCATATACAGCTCCATGTGTAGATTTTTCTGCATATCTTGAGAGCTAACAGTGATTGCCCATCTTAAGAGGTTGCATTTTTTGAAATTGTGTAATAATGCAGCTGATTTTGTTTTTAAAATTATTTTTAAAACAATTTCAACATATCTTACCTTACATAAATAGTTTAAAAAAACACTCATCTTTATGTTTTACTCATGAAATACTTGCAATGCATTTTATTATTTAAAAATTCCTTGCAACAATGGTATTAAAAACATAAAAATAACGAATACCAGGCGATGATATTATTTCAAACTTGATTTATATTGTTTCGTATATAGTAAAAGATTCAATAATGATTTATCAATGTGAAACGTATACGAAATATTTCATGAAACTTAGTGAAATATGTTCCTTATATCCGTATAACTTTATTTCAGATAAAAAGTGAAATGTGATGGAAAAATGAAAACCTTTTGTTTGAACTCATCTTTTCAATAATACAATTTATTATAAGAATAAAATGATTAAACTGATTAAATATATATATATATATATGTAACATGCGTTTACATGTCCAGATGTGTCCAACATTTGGTCTAGATACATGTGGTCTAGACACATGTTCTTTCACCTGGGTTGTATCGTACTATTTCAACTTGTTGAATTGTAATATTTTAAGACAAAGTTGCTTAAAAATGTTTGCAATTTTGTAATATAATATAGCCTAACACTTTGGCATATATTTTATTAAAAATTCAAAAATAGATCATGTATATAAATCCTTCGCAGCGTATTTTCATAAAAAATAAGAAAGCAAAAGTAAAAAAACAAACTTGACAAAACTGTCAAGGGAAACAAATAGACCCACATATAAAATACATTTCTTTAAAGATTATAGGAAATTATTCGATTTATATGTATCGTCTTGCCAAAGCTGTTCAAATATTTGCATCGATTTCTATGCTAAGCTCGAATTGTCTAGATTGTCAATTCAGCAAGAGGAAATCATCAATTGCGAAAGGCCTGAATCCGTCACTTTTGTGTTTTTTTCTCCTCATCTTTTGTTTTAGTGAATGCAGTGATGAGGGGGTGTGGTGTTTATGTGGAGGTGGGGGCCATTTATCATATTTCTGGTGATATCTTAGCAGTTTTTTTAGTCGTCAGCTTAGAAATGATGGGCAATGGCGTTGACGTCTCATGCCCAAGAATCATTGATCGACGATGGAGTGTTGACAAAAATACGACAAACCTCTGGGCTTTGGGCACTCGACATACTATTGGGGAAAAGTGTCCTAGATAAACTAACCTCCTTAGCAAATACCAGCAAGTTGTTCTTTCTTAATTGACCGGAAATGACAATACAAGATACGATAAAAATAAACAACAGAATTTGTGTCACATAAGTAATTGAATTATTATTATAAGCGCGTCAAAATAATTATAAATATGAGTCAATTTATCTTTATGATATTTGTGTATAGTTTTACAGAAATTGGGCAATATTGTTGAAAATTCTGTCAATGAACTTATACATATTTAATACTAATCAATTTAGAGGTAAAATACAACAGTCTTAATTTGCACTTTTTGGTGGATTGATTATTTGGGAAAATGTAAACTTTACAAGTTGTGTACTTTGAAGTTTTATATTTATCCAGTTGCAAATTTTTGCTTAATGTCTTACTTTAATTGATTTCGAAATTCTTCATTAATATGATTGTTCCATACATTGAAATTTTTTAAATAAATGGGCATTTATGGACGGATGCATGGACATACATGGACATGCATCGTAATATATGTATGATAAATTATAGACTAAGTACAGGTCATTTCCAAAATATTGTGTAGGACATCATTAATCATTAATAAACAGAAAAAATGTAAGATTAAAACAAAAAAATTAAATGTTAATTAGATATAAAACGTAATTAAAATTGGCCTAACAGTTGTAGTTTAATCTTTAATAGTCAAAATATTTGGTTTCTCAAACCACATTTTAAGGATTATTTTCATAAAATACGGACACTAACAAAAAAGCAATATATTGGCTTTTTCGTGCCCAAATTATACCCGGTATTATTTTTATTTAACTCAATTGGCCATTTTTAAGCCGACGTATATAAGGTATATATAGGTATGTCCCATGGATGAAAAGTTTTTAAAATATTTAAAATAAACACTATAAGTGCGAATTCCATGTAAATGAAAGTTGTGAATGCCATATTTTGTAAAAATACCCAAGATTTTTTAAATCCATGTTGATATTTACTGGATATGGTAAAAAGTGAAACATCAGGCATATAACACCATCTATTGAGTAGTTTTTGAAACTGTACATGAAAATCCATGATTCATTATAGATACTTTTTTACATGGGATATATTTGGCCCAGTGGGAAATATACAGTATGTCCTGTTGGGCACAAAAAGCACTAAAACTTTTTTTTAAAATGAAAAGTATTTCAAGTGTGTCCATATATGAAGTTTTTATGCCCATATGCCCATAATACAAGGTGTGCCCTCAAAAAGAGGGTTTCGTGATTCCATTTATTCGTCTCTTATTTCTTTGTCTTAGCCTTTTGTCTTTTGCTTCTCTCCTATGCTTTTTTTGTCATGGTTTCGTCTTAAGTATTAGTTGGTCAGACGAATATCTCGGACGACAAATGTAGAATCGATGAAACACATTTTCAGCTGCTTCGGCATCTGTTGTTGAAAACTATGCTTTTAAGGATTTTTTATTTGCTGGCTCCTTAGAAGCTAAATTGCATTTTTATCTGGCAATGTGGTGGCGCTGATCATTCTACAGGGTGACCATCCACTAGCCATTAGGAAGCTTAACATCGACGTATGGAAAACTTTGTTGGAAGTTATTTTATACAATATCTTTTCATAACAATTACACAAAAAAATTATATGAAAATTCTTGACAGATAACGATTTATCTGGTATATGGGTTTACATATATCTATGATTATTATTCTTTAAAGTTTTTTTTAAGATTAAACATATCTAACATGTGTCTATGGACTTACTTTCATTTTATCTATGATTAGTTTTCATTGTGACTTATATATAACAAGAATTAATCACTAAATGATCATGTTAGACTATCAGTTTTCATCTATGGATCTTATTATGTAGAAATGGTGTACAGATTTACAGAGTGCCTTAGTATTTATTGCCAAACTTACGCCTAGGATTATTTTTTGGTCTAGCCATATATATGATCTATTCATAGCCCATATGTTTTTTAACCCACTTTTTCCTTCAGTAACATAATTACGGTTGTCTTCAACATATTGTGTATGCAACTGTATGACTTTCATTCATGTTATTAAACTCCATATATAATCATACTTTATTTCAAACATACAGTACAAAGAATATCATACATGACATCCCACTCGGGTATTCAGTATCTTTCTTTCTATCCATGGTATTATGCTATAAATTTGATCCTTATTGGTATACTCCCAAGTGTAAAAATTGGGGCATGTGGGTATTTAAAGAAATATATTCCAATATACAGCATTTTTGCCTAGAAATGCCAATGTATGATCATTATACTGTATGATCATACGTGACCATTCATCCACTGATATGTCCATATAATGTCATACTTCCAAGCATACATGTATGTCCAGATATTTCCATACATCCACATATTTCCCCCTACGGGGTAATATGTACGATATTACAAATAATACTTTAATATACGTTTTCATCTATAGATATATGGTCAGACATATATATTATATAGAAAAATTTGATCTATGGACATACTATATAAGAACCATAATACGGCGTATATGATCCTCTATAATTTGTCCACGCGGATTTTTCTATAAGTTTTCGGTATTTCCTATGAATTGAAAGCAATAATGCCCCAACCAGATTCCCCCTTCTACGAATCTACAAGTGAGTACGTGGTATAAAGAAAGGGATCCCTAACCGGACATTGTTGATTATGGGCAGCAGACAACCTGTCATGTCATTGCCAAAGAGATAATCAAATGAATCTCTCTCTAAGGCAGACATGACGCCATCGCCCCCTAGTGGATCGATAGATTTCCTATCACTATGGGAACCTCAGCAACAATTCAATCGTAGAAAAACGTGATGAGCCCTAAATGTTCGCCTTATCACCACCGGGACCGAGTGTAAATATATGCAACCATGGACGAGTGCCATCATACATCCTTTTACACCATTTTCACTATAAATCAAACAGTGCCCTTCTTTTTTAAACTATTTAGTATAAACCCCAGACTTGCATCACCTCATGAGAAATGTTCAAACGCTGGGGATATTTGTTATATTCTTTATCAATTTGTGTGCATGGAAATCCAACACTTATTTTTAAAATGTTTTGCTAAAGTCAAGCGTACATGCTGTTGATATGGAATTTTTTTCGAAAATTGTATAAATTGTATAATATCGTTTGACAAGAAGTTTTCAGATTTCATCATAAGAAAACATAAATAAATAATTGGCTGATTGCATCTTGGGAAACTTAACTTTAAAACATGACTTATGTTCAATTTATGTTGTGTTATTCAATAATTTTTATTAAATTTATGAAAATCCGAGTGCAAATATGTGAACTTGTATAGGACATTTTTGACCATTTAGCCTTTGAATGACCAAGTATGGACATTGTGTAAAATGTATTTCTGAAAATATATTTAGCGTGGTATGTGGATAGGAATTAAAAATATTCACAAAACTTTAAATTTGGCACATAATTGTATATTCTAATGAATATAAAGTTACTGAGATTAGATATATGTATGGCCAAATACGAGGATGGATGCAGTATATGAACATATCTGTGGAAGTGTGTAATTGTTTAGATATATCTATGATTATTCATGATTTTCATTCAGATTTTCAAATTTCGAAACTTGAAAATCTTAAAATGACCTGCTACTTTTTTTCTATTTTTATCTAAAACGTTGCTACTGTCTAATTTTGTTTTTAACAAAACATACTTAATTGAAAAACAAAGAATAAATAGTTGATGCTACATGGTGCAAAAGTCTTATATTTCAACCACCCATGTATTTGTTCCGCATAAACCCAACGCTTGTAATGTTGTACATTATCAAAATCATGACCATCAAAAATTCCAGCATGAAAATCGATAAACCTCAGCATTTTAAATGAATTCCTCTATTTTTCAAAAGCATTCAGCTCTAATTCCTTCTTAACCGAATGCACGCATTTGGACTAACAAATTCAATAAAAATCTCAACAAATCCCCCCCCCCCTTCTCGTTTATGCATAAAAGAAACATTCATCATAACGAAATCAAATTTTCTATTTTCAATATTTCGACTCTTTCGAATAAATCCCATTTCGGGCACATTAAAGATTAATAACAAATATAAGACTATTACAAAAATTCAATAGTCGAAAACATTCGGGAAATTGAATTTCTAGGAGATTTTAAAGCTATTATGTGAGGACCAAATAAAATAAAAATGTGACTTATTCAAATAAACGTGTGGATCAAATGAGGTTACTAAGGAGAATATTTATTCAAGCGGCATTAAAACATTTCTGATAACTACATTATATTTCCAGTAATGTTGGGTAATTTTGTTAACGATTTGAAAAATGTTGAAAATCACTTTTAAATTAGTTTAAACAAAATCAAATAATGCATGTTCGTGAAACAATACTAAAAATTCATGTTCTTTAAATAATTTTGGAAATTTAAAAATTTGATAAAAAGGAAATTTACTTTGTTTAATGGTCCATAACAACTCTAAAAACATTCACAAAGTGAAAAAGTGACTTGCAAATCACTAAAACAATTTGTTTAAAAAAATTGTAATGCATTTACCAATATTTTCTTCATAAAAATAATTGAAGTTTTTTGTTTTGAGGTTTACGACTAGAAAAGCAAACTTATTTATGAATAAAAATTCTTCGCCCATGTTGCACGATACCAATAATGCACCTTATCGTCCTATTTCATGATAAAAATATTGCCCTTTTATTATTTCCTATATCTTCAATTCCTTTCAATATAATCTGTTATCTAGTGCCAAAGAAATTTCTTTCCTTCTTGGCTTAAACTTGGCCAAAGTATACCGAAGCTCTGTATATATAAAATACGAAGCAACTTTTTGGCCAACTATATACAGTGTATATTAAAATACAGAATTCAAATGTCAAATAAAGGGTCATATGGGTAGACTCAGATGTATCCGAAGGATTTCTTTTATTGACCAAACGCAGTGGACTCTGTAAAAAAAGAGCGGAAACGGAAGTCGTACCAATGGAAATAAAGTTTGCACCAGCACTATAATACCACTATCTTTAGAGTAGAAGAGTGAGTTGCTGACGATAGCAAGATGAGTTTTCAAAACGACATCAGGTCGGGCTTAAGGTTACTCTTCTTTGAACCAAAACTGATATTCAAAACTAAATTCATAGGTCTATAAAAATGGACGTGCGACCATAAGCCCAAAGACCAGAAAAAAGCATGTCTAGCAAAAGAATACTACTGCATCTGGCTACTGTTTGTAGAAATATATAAACTATGTTATTACCTTAATTGTTAGACTACCAGATTGAAAATACTTGGTTAAAATATTAATTTGTATTTTTGACAGTTTTAAAAGAGAAAAAATAGTGATTCAGAAGTAAGAGGAAATACATATAATCCGGATCGGTCGTGATCACATGCCCCAAAAAAACTTCAATTAACGTGACAAAATGAGCCCTGACCATTACTTTAGAAGACTTTCAGGATTCATATGTTTATGCCTCCAAATTTATGTATTAAGGTGAAGCTTATGTGTATTGCAGTGAAGCTCTTGTGTATTGCAGTGAAGCTCATGTGTATTGGAGTGAAGCTCATGTGCATTGCAGTGAAGCTCATGTGTATTGCAGTGAATCTCGTGTGCATTGCAGTGAAGTTCATGTGCATTGCAGTAAAGCTCACGTGCATTGCAGTGAAGCTCACGTGCATTGCAGTGAAGCTCATGTGCAATGCCGTGAAGCTCACGTGCATTGCAGTAAAGCTCATGTGCATTGCAGTGAAGATCATGTGTATTGCAGTGAAGCTCGTGTGTTTTGCAGTAAAGTTCGTGTGCATTGCAGTGAAGCTCATGTGCATTGCAGTGAAGCTCATGTGCATTGCAGTGAAGCTCATGTGCATTGCAGTGAAGCTCATGTGAATTGCAGTGAAGCTCGTGTGTATTTCAGTGAAGCTCATGAATACTGCAGTGAAGCTTAAGTGCTTTGCAGGGAATTATATATACATGTATTACAGAGAAGCTTACGGAAAACTTGTATCTGGCCATATTATTTTCTGCAAATGTACATTTCTGTATGTGAATTCGGGGTATGTGTGGCATGGTATAATAATATTGACTTTGATTATTGCTCAAAGTATTAATATGGCCCATGCTACATATCAAAATACAGAAATGATATGTGCACATAAATGTATATGGAGGTATACTTGGATGTATGATCATCCAAGTATGGCCATCAGGCGTATTTTTATGTACAATGTACCATGCATGATTTTTCCACCCAGATTGTTTTTTTCATGTTTCTCGACTTGTCCTCAATTCTATGACAAATCGTCTCCAACGCTGACTCATGCGTATGTGTGCATGCATGACTTCTTTATGGAAGTATGGGGGAACGTAATTTAATTTCTGAATTTTGTCGATTGGTGGCACTGCGTCCTGCTTAACCACTTAAAATACTTCATTTATTCGATGATTTGTTGCGGTTGATTTAGCTTTGATGTGACCGACACTGTATCACTAAGTTGCCCACAATATGATTTTCCCTCCTTTTTCTCCACTGACCTTCGGTCCTAGCAGTCCTATAGCAGTGGACTTAATACACGTCGATATGGACGTGTTTATTGCGTTGTCTTGTTTATGGCTTAGGACATATAGGTAGTGGACTTTGAGAATTATCGGGATTTCATCCTTTTGCCTGACTGGAATTCATCATGAGGATTTGGTGGTCGTGATGCTACCCGAGTTTCCTTTTTTAACCCCCTGTTTTCGTATGCAGTTGCTCACCCTTCGCTATAGCCCGTATCATCATAACATCCCTCTTTTTTTCTCCATTTCATCCTGTATTTCTGCAAACCCACCCAAACCACCCTTTTCTTTCGGCCATATTTCCTCACCACTAGCATGGTGCAAATGCGAGAACATCGTACAATAACATCATTTTGTTATGATCATTTGAGGAAGCCTTCCTCCTAGCTGAGGACGACTCTTGTTACTCCATTATTATTCAGAGCAGCACCTATTTTTATTGCTCGACGAAATAGATTCCAGAGGTGGATAAACGACGCCATTTTTCTCCCACATCTACTTCTATTTTAGAAAGAAATTTTTGAATCGTTGGGTTTTTAATTCAGGATGTTGACACTAAAATTGGATATCATTTCAAGTGATTTTATCGACATGCAGGCGTTTTTTATATAAACTGCATTGGCAATGCAGTTTGTGCTCGACTTTTCACTGTATATTAAACCATATCTAGCCTATGAATGGTTATATAAGCCACAGTGTAGTGGAGTAGTGTACAGTACATTAAGTACCCTTACTTGGTCATATAAATTGATTTAGAAACCTTTCATTTGCCAATAATTCTAACGAACTTATGATGAAATCTTGTCAGGTATAGTCAGTTATTTTCATATGTTAAAGTTTATGGGCACAATATTTCGTAAATGACATGATTTCCACAATTACGTCATCTTCTTGAAAACTCAAAATACTTTATTTCCTGTCCAACAGATGGCAGTCTTTGTTCAATATTGACTCTTACCTTTCTTTTCTAACTTGCACTAAATCATAAACGCGAGTCTTCAAAATATTGATTTTCTGGTGAAATTTCACAATA
>JAQGAE010001581.1:0-22108 GCA_034696685.1 Julus scandinavius
GGTGAAACTCCCCTCGATGACTGCCTTACATTTGTTGATGGTTCCATAATTGTCCTACTTGCCAATGTTCTTAGGACTGATAAATCCAGCTTGACTGACCACTATGTCGTGCTCAGTTTTATAGACATAGATAATTGTAGAAGGTGTAATTTGGCTTCGAACAATTACTCACAAATTTGACAATCAAAAAAATCAGTCTAACCATTTTTTTGTTTTTTTCTTCTTTTCTGTCTAATTATGCACATCCATTCTAGGTCAATTCAATTTTTAAACTGCCTCTTTTTATTCCTTTTTCCAAAAAACCAAAAACGGAATTATTTCTTGAACTTTGCACATGCAACTTCTCAAAATATCATTTTACATGTGAAGGCACATGCCACAAATTAACTATTTCCACATGCTAATTTTAAACCAAATAACTCTGCAACAGGCACTAAACAAAACCAGGGAGAAAACAAAACCACTGTTAACACATACAATCGAAAAACAGTTAGGCTGCATGACCATTTGTGACATGCACAAGGAAGCTCTATCAATTGAGGGCCAATGTCCACCGATGTCGAATTCACGCCGATTGTTAAGGTAAGACGTACCAAAGCTACCTATTAACACGTCAGTTTACATTAAACAGAGCGACAGTACTGTCCAAAGAATTTATGCCAAAACCACAGATGTGCAACATTCATTCTTTTGGTCCCTTTGCTTTGTCGATGTGTGTTTCTTGTAGACAACTACTAGGATCACCACATCAGTCCTCCGTAGACAAAATGAGGGCTTTGATGAGACCAATGCCAGAAACAACGTCCCGGCGATGGGCACCTTTATGGTGAAAAAACTTCGGCAACGGGCGCGTTATGCGAGAAACCTTCAACGGTGGGTGCAGCAGGCAGGACATTTGGTCCAAATTGGCTCAGGGTTTCTCCACGGTGTGTTTAGCAAATGCACGGGCCGCTCTACCATGCGCCAGAATCAACGAATGGCAAACGGGCGCGGTTTAGCCTTTCCTTATTTGCCGTTGAGCCGTTGATGACGATGGTAACCATAGCAACCACGCTCTGCTAACATGCTATAAAAGTAAATTAATCAGAGACGTGGATTATGGTTGAATAAATACTATCTTTTTATTAGAACACGAGACAAAACTCACGGCGAAATACATGATATGAATCCATACCAAACATTCCTCTTTTACAGGAGCCCGACATTATACACATGCTCATCACAGGAACATCATCACCAACAACAAAAACAAGATGGCGATCGAAGGAAAAACGACACCCCAACAGTGGTGCCACAGTGGGCCACTCCAACTTAACTCTGGTAAGTGGAGGGAAGGTTAGTTGATAGTCCTTAACAATTTGACTAATTAATTTTCACACTTTCTACCAATTAATTTATTTTTTTTCTCATTTCATTTCAGGTTTTTCTTCAGGATGTCACGACCAGGCACCTGACAGCAACTAGGTGAAAAAAGAAAGTCACCCTTTAAATTATTTGAGTTAATTTACCGGTTGCGCCACCCCAGAACAACATATTAGGCCTTATGGGTTCCCCTGGCGCTGTTTCACTGGAGTCCGCTGTCCACAAAGTCTTTCGTTGTCTCATGATGTCAGGAGAATTCAATGGGACTGTGGTAGCCATGCGGGAGAATGATAATTCTTGCGGAGGCTCCTGAGGTGGTAATGCTGGTAGCAGGAGTTCTTTTGGTGTAACTTGTTGAGGCGGAGTTGTGTGCTGCGGAACTTTCTGCTGCGTGGTCCCTTAGGATGGACGTAAGTCGTTTGCTTCTTGTAGGAAGTTGGCCACGGTGACTTCTAAGTCTGGAAATAACGGCGACAATCGTTGTCCTTCGTTGATTCCTGTTTGGCTGATGTCCGGAAACAGCTGTGGCGTGTAGACGATGACCCCTTGCCGTGATCGTAAGTTTGCTTCGTACGCATCACATAACTTAGACATTTTCAGGTACTGGCATGCAAGTTGCTGGTAGGCTGCTTTTACTTGTATTTGTTGTTTCCACTAGTTTTGTGGATGTGTCCGCCAGGCGAGGATATTCAGCCTCATTTCTTGCCATTTTTGTGAAGAACACAGCATCTAGGATACGGCGTCTAATAGATGTTGATGTGTTGTCCTTGTCTGGTCCGACGGATCAGTTCTGGCACACTTTTGAAGTGCAGGGTTCGCTTTTATCCAGGTGTTTCTTCCTGGTTGATTATGTCCATAATTTCAGGAACAAGTTGTGTGGCAGATGCCAGTGGTATTTCCTTTTCCGGATGATGTCCGTCAGCGGCTTCAGGATGCTCGATCAGTGATGCGTTGATGCCCGAGTTTTCGATAATTCTAATGGCGTCCCTGGCTCTAGTTGTGGCGTCTTTACCTGATGCCTGTAGTCTAGGTAAATTTTGATGTTGTAGAATCATGGCGGCATATTCGTCCCGTAGGACGCTGGATGCAGATGGTTGTGCTTGGAACTGGTCCACGGGAGTGGGCAAGTCTGATTCATCCATCTGTATTTGTATGACGTGGGCCATGTTGGAAACTTGTTGATTTTGCCTTTCAAAAGGGAAATGATGCAGTGCCATGCAGAACTCGCGTACTGGGAAAACCGTTAAAAAAATTGAAAAGACTCAAATGCGACTTCTTTTCTGATTGGCCAGTTGGTCTTGAAATGGTAAACTTCTTTGATTTTTGGATCCCTTTTATAGCCTGATCGGTCCAAGCTAATTGTTGATTGGCTGGGTCGATATAAGACTTTATTCCCCCTTCTCAAATTTCGTAGCGGTATCGCTTTGTTTCCAATGGGAACGAGTTTTCGGGTTGCACCCTTTTATTATTAATCTGGATGTCCTTTGTTCTGATTTCAGGGACCTCCAGTCCCAAGAAAAAATGCCCTGATCAAATATTCATTTGTGTAAGTATATTTAATCAATCAAACATGTAGCAATACACTTACAGGTCTTGCATGGCATTAGGAATTAATGCACTTTAAAAAAAATGATCAGACCATAATTCATTGCAGGCGATGAAGGGGCGACACCCTGTCCTTTCGGCAGCCAAGATATAGGGACCAACATGGTTGACCAAACTGGTGTGACCAAATGACTGGTCCAGAACTTCCCCAAATTATCAGGTAAGTTCATTTACACACTATTCAGTAGTTATTTAAAACTCAGCCAACATTCCATTATTATTATTGAAGGTCCCATTAATAATTTTTACCTGTCAGATCTATCCTGAGTCAAGGTCCAGGGACCCTTCATCACCGGAAACCGTTAAATAAACTTCTTAATAAATATACATATCAAATATAGTTAAAATGGTTACAACACAAAGTTGCGGAAACAGAACAACAAGCTCCCCCATTTTCGCGACAGTATCCTTTCACATAACAAAATAATTCAGATAAGGGTTAGCTGGTTGATCCGCTCGGAGGACAAGGGCCTGGTCAACAGATCTGCCAGGTTACTCTTATAATGGTCCCTCACAAACTGGAGTTTTAAATTGAAGTATTTTGTTGTGCCAATCTCCACCTCTTTGCAGATGGCATGAATCGCAGACTGGTTATCCAGGAAGAGTGCCGGCCCGAAATTCTCCTGGAGCAACGCCGGCGATACTTCCTTCAGAATTGCAGATAGCCAAATTAATTCCTTCACCAAGTCAACGGACGCTATAAGCTTCGCCTCCATGGTGGATTGGGCTATTATGGTTTGCCTTTTTGAATTACACGTAATCGTGGAATGACCCATCATTACAATCATCCCGATACGGAGTGGCTAGTATCCAAATCGTACCCCCAGGATGCGTCAGTGTACATCCTGATCCTGGAATCATGGCTCCTAATGAGAATCAGATGTTTGTTTTTGGTCTGGCTGACATAATTCAGCAAATTCTCCGCCTTATTCCAGGTCAATAAAGTAGATGCACTACTGAATTTGGCTAGTGTGTTTACGGCAACCAATATATCTGGTCGCGTCATCCTGGCAATGTACAGCAATGAGCCAATCAGACTCCAATAGGGATACGGAATCACTTCGGTCCCTCCGTGCATTAATTAACGGGACATCACAGTCCCTACACGAAGTGGCTCCTTTGCTGTCTTTACCGCGGCAATGTGCATTCGCTTCACCAAGGTCTCAATGTAGGGAGTCTGACTCATGCTCACATGGTCCGATCCCTGTTTGATCTGGAGCCCCAGGAAGAGTTTTACAGGTCCGAGGTTTTTAATGTCATACAACTCCCTGTGGCTTCCGAGCACCTAGGCCTGAACCCTGCTATTCCTAAAAAGGGCCAGCAGGTTGTCCACGTAAACAAGAATCAGTGCATCCCAATGCAAACGATAGATGCACTTGCAAGTGGCAAGTGATATGAAACCCCGAGATTCCATTCCTCTTGCAAGGTACTCCACCAGCACCTTCCGGACTGATGGAGTCCATAGAGAGACTTTTCAAGTCGCCAGACCAGGGATTAATTTTCATCCCCTCCGGGGGAGTGGGGTTTCATGAGGACTGGGATGTCAAGTTCACCATACAGGAAAGCACACTTGACATCAAGATGGCAATGCAGCCAGCCCCCACACACAATGAAAAGGAGAAAGAATACACGGACCAATGTGAAATTAATCACAGGATTATAAACATCCATGTAGTCCCATCCCTCCCACTGCTGAAACCCTTTCGCCACTAGACAAGCCCTGTGCCTAACAACCTCCACCCAAGGTCCTGTTTTCAGGTGAAAACCCAATGGCAGAAAGGAATCTGGTATGATAACATTGTTTAGGGCCCTGAAGTCCGTCAACATGCAGAACTCCGTGGTGGATCCTGGTTTGGCTACCAGCAAAGAAGGTGCTGCCCATGCTGATTGAATGGGTTTCAGGAAGTCCTTGTCCAGTAGTGACTGCACTTTATCTATGAGGATTGTCCTCTTTTTTGGTGAAGAGGAGTAGAGCTTGATCGCCACAGGCTTAGCTCCTGGTTGTATCTCTATGGCTTAAGGTTCCATTAGCGCTGGTCCAGAGGGTTCTTCATAGTGGTATGCTATGTTCTGCAACATCTGATTTACTGCATCAGCTTCCACAGTGATTAGAGATTCTTCTTCATTCTCCCTCATGTGGATTTCCTGTGTCCCTTTGTCGTTAAATCTTGTGGAGACAGCGAATATTGGGACTGGACGATCCATATCTTCGAAACCCCAGGTCATGGTTCCATTGCTGATAACTACTGAGGCTTCCTGAAGTTAGTCCCTAGTAGTATCAGCGGACCTTTATACGAAGGTATAAGTGTGATGTTTGTGGTTATGGTTCACCTCATTAATTTCAATAGTGCGTTGACCATGTAGACCTCCGTTGCAACCGGAGTTTGGTCTGCCAGCTTAATCAGCTGACATGTGTGTTATCATTGGGAGCCCTATCTTTTGAATGCTTTCAAAGACTGGACCACCACCCACGCATGTCGATGCTCCTGTATCCAACAATGCAGGGAATTTGATGGCATAGATTTCGAACCTGGACGTTGATGAGTAAATCAGCAGGATCCACGGGTGATCTTGGTGATAATGGGTCTATTTGCAGATTTACTTGCAAAAGCCAAATCATGTTGATCTTTTTCGCCTTGTCTCCGCAACCTTTAGGACACGTGTGGATGTTCACATTTGGTGTGCTGCACACGGAGCATCCTTTCTTGTTCGTGTTCTTTTGACCATCCCTGTCACCTCCATGGTTGTTGCAATAGTTCGATTTTCCATGGTAGTTATTCATACGTCCAGCTTGCCCTGTGTTATTTTGGGCATTCGATCTTTCTCCTTGATTGGCAGAGCGATCCTTACTGGCATCATATGGTTTCTTCCCTTTGTAGTTCATGTTTCTTGGGGCGTCTGTGGTCCTGTTCTGGAACCATGGAACGTCCTTTTGTTGTCCATGCAATGTAGCTGCTGATGGCTGGTCTGGGGTCCACTGTCTGGAGTGATGAAGCTTCTTTTCACACCAGATCACAGTACTTTGCATATCATGATAGTCCTGCATCTGTTCCAGTTGGAATCTCTGAGTGATGTTCGGATGTAGAGCATGGTAAATCAAGTCCATAATGGTTTTCAAATCCAATCTTTGATCCATTTGTACAAACTTGTGCAGCATGCTGTCCATGAACAGTAGACTGTCCTGGCCCTTCTTCTGTTGCATTGTGTAGACTTTTTGCCTGACTAAAAAGTCAGGTTCTGAGTCTCCAAACCTTGCCTTTATTTGCTGCATCACCTCCTCATAAGAGTTGAATTTGTCGTGATGGATTAACCACCAGTGCATGGCTTCATCTTGAAGTATCCAAAAGAGGGTACTCCACCGTTATTGTACAGGAATTTGATGATTATCTCCCTGCACATTAAATAAATGTAGCCATTCCCTAAATTTGGATTTCTCACCTTTGAAACACTGAACATCCATGTAGACGGCATGCAAGTTGTGTGCATCCTTTAATTAAGATGCTTAATTGATCTGGGTGTTCGACCAAAGGTTTGGAAGAAGGCACTTTCTCCAGTCACGGAGCTGGGGATTAAGTTTATAGCCCATCTCACAGTTGCAAGATGCTCATCCCATGTATTATGGGCATTTTCCACAGCTATAGAAAGCTTGACTTTTATGTCCCTGTGTTTCCTATCCACAAGATTATTTTGGGGATGGTATTGTGCAATGTTTTGCAGCTTGCTTTCCATAGCCTTTGCTGTTTGTTTCAAAATCAGTGAAACAAACTGGGAAACATTGTCACATCGGACAAATTTTAGAGTCCCAAATCGAAGACAGATTTCTTCGATTAAAGTTTGAGATAATGTCTCGGCTTTCGAATCACAGATGGGGAAGAGTTCGAACTATCCGGTTGCAATGTAACATGCTGAGAAGATGTATTTACTTCCAGCATTTGTGACTGGGTAAGGACCTATTAGGTCGATCGCAAGGGTATCGAACTTGGGAGGTATAGGAGGCAAAGAAACTGGAGTTTTGTCTGCAGTGTTCTTGGAGTTATACCTTTGATACTTTGTGCACTGTAGAACATATGTTCGTGCTTGTTGCCCGAGTCCAGGCCAGTAGTACCATATGGATATTCTACTTACAGTGGCATTTATGCCAGGATGCCCTGCTTCAGGTGCATCATGATTCCATTTTAGGACTCTTTGCTGTAGGAAAGCTGGAACAATTAGTTTGGGATCCTCATCTAGTGAGGGATCCATGATTCTATGGAGGACTCCATTAGCCAGGTAGTATTCCCTATTGGTAAAAGTTTGACCTTTAGTGTCACTTGCGTCATCCTCAGCTTCTATGGCTCAGATGATGTGATTGCACTGTTGGTCTAAGAGTTGCATTTCGCGAAACTCTTCAGCAGTGATTGGCTGTTCATCTACCAAGAAATGGTGAATGAGTACCACAGGATCTGATTGTTCTGAGGTACGTGACATCAAGTCTGCTAAGTTGTTTAAGTCTCCAGGAATGTATTTTACATCGAAGTTGAACTGCTGGATTTCCATAAGCCTGTGAGCAACTCTGCTCTTGTGTTCTTTTGTTTTAATAAGCTGTCTCAGGGATGCATGGTCGGTGTGAACTACTAAGGTCAACCCATCTACATAACTTCGGAATTTTTGAACTGCCCAGATGACTGCTAGAGCTTCCTTTTCTGTTGGAGAATAGTTTGTTTGAACTGAGTGGAATGACTTCTAGGCGTATTCTATCAATCGAAAGTCATCTCCATTACCTTGCCCAAGTACTGCACCCATGGCATCATTGCTCGCATCCGTATAGAGATGGAAACTCCTATCGAAGTCAGGCTGAGCCAGGAATGAGGCTGTACATGGGTAGTGTTTTAGTTTGTCCATGGCCTGTTTGCAGGCATCGGTGAAAACAAACGGTTCACCTTTTTTGAGCAGTTTATGCAAAGGAGTTGCAATTGTAGATAAGTCTGGTATAAACTTTCCGAACCACTTGCAGGAGGCCAGAAAAGACTTGAGTAGTTTTGTGTTTTTCGGGTAGTCCATTTTTGAGATTGCCACTACTTTATCCGGGTTAGGACTTGTTCCTTGACTGCACAAGACATGTCATAGGAAGAGAAGTCTTTTCATAAAGACCGAAGTTCCTTTGGCCGAACTTATTGAAGATTTTGTCCAAATCTTCTAGATGTTCGTCAACAGAGTCACTAATGACGTACAGATCGTCTTGGTAGGCTTTGACAAGCATACTAGTTATTGTCTGGATTATCTCATTCACAAGCCGTTGACAGTGGGCTGCAGAGTTTCGAGCTACCATTGGCATTCTCGCATAGCTAAACGTTCCAAATGGTGTAACAGTGAAAAACAGCTGTTGGCAATCCTTAAGGATGGGAATTTTCCAGTAGCAGCTGGTTAAATCAAGTGACGACATGTAAAGCTTGATCTGGATCTCTGCCATCAGATCATTGATCTTAGGCAGTGGATACCTTTCAGGTATGGTGACTGCATTGAGTGCTCGAAAATCCGTGACCATACGATATTTACTGGCATTTTCAGGCTTGGGTACCAGCAATGATGGTTCTGCCTAAGGAGTAGAAGAGGGTACCATGTATACCTTCTTGATGAGGACGTTGACCTTTTCTTGGAGAATCTTCTTCATCGGTGACACGGTGTATGCCCTTACTGCTGATGGTTGAGCATCAGGGTTGAAGTCGATCCTCTGTGGGGACATCTGCTTCTTCCTCAGTTTCTTCGAAGATCCCAATGTACTTCCAGTAGTCGGTTGACTTCATCTTTTCTGCACAGAGATGTGGAGCTTTATCACTTCAAAGAGTGACAGTTTGCAAGCTTTCAGGCACACACATGTGGTTCACCTGCGAAATTTCATCTGAAACTTCCAAGCTGGTATTGGGAAAATCTTTCTCGATCTTGTCCACCAGACTCATAGGAGCTTCTGCTTCTATGATTTGTATGACAGGGTTCTTAAATTGCCACTGGATTCCTCCACAGTCATTTAAGTATTCAGCCTGTCTTAGGAAATCCATCTTAAGAATGTTGATCGATTGATCATACGAGTGGATGTTTGTGATTTCCTGACTTAAGCTTCTACCCTCGAGCACAACTTCGACGGTGGCGAGTAAGGCTTCATACTCATGCTTCACCTGATCTGCAAGTTGTACACTGAATCTGCAAAGTGTCATAGGTTGTCCTTGACTTTGTAGTTGCTCATGGAGTTGTTTTCCTCCAAGGGAGATGTTTGCTCCTGGATCAAGTAGTACTTGATGTTCCACACCAGCCAAGCTACATTTTGCGTAGACCAATAGGTCCCTGATAACGAGGTGGTAGCAATATCTGTGTTCAGCTGTTGTCGAACTGGCAGTATGACTAGGTTATTGTTTAAAAACTAATTTCCACACCCTTTTGGACAATTGAGTGTCTTTGTACCTTGTTTGCCACAGACCCTACAAACTGGTGTGGTTCTGGAACAAGGTTCATGGCTGCTATTAGCCTAGTGTCATCCAGTTTCATGTACTGAACCCTATTATGCTTCACTGAAGCAGTGTTCTGCGTAACCGTGGTATTCGGCTGAGGTGCAGTTGTTTGGGCAAACTGTGGATTTCAAACTGGGCCTCCTCTTTGATAACTGTTAGAGCTATTATGTCTCCGACCACTATGGTCACCAGATGGTTGGTTCTGAGTTGAGCCTTGATATTGATTTTGATTCTGGCTGGTGTTACTAGTTCTTTGGTAACTATGACTTGGTTTGGAGTGACTCCATCTAATCTAAGTGTTAGTTAGTGGTAGACCTGGTATGCCAGCTTTTGTTTTAACTGCATTTTTTTTAATTGGCTGTCGCTATTGTTGCATAAACGGAAGCATATTTTCTTGCTTCAATGCTACCTTTCTAAGCTGCACATGGTCCTTAACCTGTTAAAAATCTATGTGTCTGGATATAGATGAGTGTAAGGCCAGAAAAATGACTTGTACCATCATTTGAGGCTTAGGTAAGTACGACATTTTGTATTACTTAGACATAATGAGTTCGATGAACTCTTGAGTTAATTGAAACTCGCGTTGCTTGAGGCAACTAATTTTTTCGCACAGCACAATTTCTGTCTCGTATGTTCCATGTCGAGAAAAAAAAATTTTTTTGCTTCTGCAAAGGTTTTGGAGGTGTATCTCTCCTTGAACCAGAAGCTTTGAGCTTCGATGATTAATAACTAGAAGAGAGCATCACATCCTTGCTCTTCAGTTAATTTGTTGGCATCGATTATGAACTAAACTTGCTCCCACCAACTATCAAAGAAGTCTCCTTTTCCAGAGAACTTCTCTACAACTGCAAAGACCTCAGAGGAATCATATTCACTGTAGTCGATTCTATTTCGAATTGCCCTATTTAGGGTAGTATAATCGGTACTAATTGTAGATGCATTTGCTAATCCGAGTGTTACCGAGCATCCAGAGTTCGGACTGATTAAGGCCGAAGTGACTGGAGTGGTGTTCCCAATTGGGTTTGTAGGAGAGCCAGTTATAATCGAGACATTTGGACACCCCCTCAGATTGTAGAACTGTGGTTGGGAGGTTGTGAGTTGCCTTGCTCACTGCGTCAGCTAGGGCTTGCTCTAGCTCCTTCTGATGTTTGTCAAGTTCGTCTATCCTTTTAGTAGTCGAAGTTACGTTTGACATTAGCGCTGCGTAGGCCGAGTTTTTCTCGGACTAAGTCCAAACAAGTCTTTTCGAGCTTATCGATGCCTTGAGCGGCTTGCTGCGTAAGGTCGAGGAATTGTGGACAGTTGGCACAGTATGTGGACACTTCGCTGGAAATATTTACTCCTGTGTTGGCAAAAATCTGCAGAACTTCCAGTGGAGAAATGATGTCATCTCTAGTGAGAGTTTGCCTAGAACTGACTGATTGGTTAATTTCAATTGGTGCAGTCAGATCACTGATCGTTGCACCAAGGGGAGTCGAACTTTGACTCTGACGTGAATTAACGTTACTTAACTGTTCGTTATTCATTTCACTGGTTTCTTTATTATAATTCTGGGTGGTTCGAACGTTAGTCACTACAGGGGCCAGTTTGGCTGTTGTAGGAAAAGTACTTTTTCGAGGTGTGCCCTTTGGGACTCGGGGTCAAAACTTCTTATTTGTGCAAACATGTTTGAGCTGTTTAGACCCCGAGCCCAAAGGGAACACCTGTTCCCTTTGGGCTCGGGGTCTAAACAGCTTATTCGCTATAAATTGCTATTTGCGCACTGAATAATAACTAACACTATTTAGTGTCAGTTAGCATTTGACCTAACAGTATTTACTGTTTAAGTACTAACTTGAAGTACGGTTTCACGAACATTTGTTCGGTTAAACTTTGATAACTTTTGCCATTCTGGTTTGATGCTAGTTATTGGAGTTGTAGTTTCAAGTGTGAATTTTTCTCACCACTTTGTTTCCAGTTATGAACTGTGATTGCTATTGAGTGCTAGTTATGAACTATTTAGTTCGCTGGTATTAGAGCTTAGAACTGTGTTCGGTCGCGCTGTTAGGCTTTAGTTATGAACAGTGACAATAAATTGTATTAGACTTGAATACTTAAAGATCACGAGAGTTTTTGATACTTTTTGTTTGTAGTGGTATTTGCTATGCTGTTTGGGCCCCAGTTATGATCTACTGGTTTGAGAATAACTGGTATTAATGTTTGAATACATTAAGAGCACAAGATTTTCTCGGGTCGTGAATGTTCGGCCACGCTGTTATGCGCCAGTTATGAGGTGACTAGTTATAGTAAGTCCAGTTGTTTATGCACCTTCGCTTTTGAAGCAGAAGGGAGGACAATGTTCGACATTAATCGAATATGTCCGAACTGTCGGTCTTCGGTTTCCTTAATGCCGAACAGCTTTGGCGGTAATAGAACGAGGGAAGTAGGCCTCGGAGAGTGATAAGACCAGGACTTATGCTATAAGTCCTGTATAAAAGTGTGAGCTTAGCTGGAAGTAAAAAGATAGTCCAATTCATTGGTTTTGGTTCTTTAGTATTTAGTATTTAGTATTCAGTAGTAGCTTTGAAGCCCAGAACATCATTGGGGAGATAGTATTTGATTATCTCTCCTTCTCTCTCTATCTAAAGTTTGGGAGCCCTTTATATATGTTTAAAGGGATTCCATGTGATCTAAGTCGACCACTAGCATTAGAGGTTGGTTGTTTCGTTTGTGACGTCAATGGGTCACTTTACATTAGTTTGACCCAATAAGCGTTCGCCTAATTGGGTCTCAAAGTTTCCAAACATTCGCTTTGTTAATCCACTTTGTTTGAGGATTAGGTCCAAAAAGGATATTGGTCACTCCAATATCCTGGGTTTCCCATTTGGGTGGTTTTTAATTGTTCGGTGTCTCATTTGAACCTTAGGCCGAATTTATTCCTACTCGGACAATGGACACAAGAAATAGTCCTAGCATTTGCTAGTCTATCTACAGAAATGCATGGTGATACGCTTTAGTATACAAATCACATGTGATGTATTCTTGTACAGGCCACTTTAGATTTGAACGTCTGTACAAAGCGAACGTCGCTAAAATTATTGTAATTTGGAATGTGTACATAATGATTTGTACCAAAGAAAAAATCCGATGAATCCATCTCAATAATTTTCTTTGTTTTACCTGCTTGAGTTCGTAGCAATTAATTTCTACAATGTAAAACAATTTGAAGAAAAGCGTCATTGATTTAGCCAACTGATGGCGATAATTTCCGTTTCACGGGTTTTATATTAAGTCCAAACTGCAGAAACATTGATCGGTTGCAACAACAACAAAAACACGTTGACCTTTTTATCTGCGATATACCAATATACAGCAATGTATATTTCTGAAGTCCATTCATATCTTATTCTATAAATGTTTGCATTCTTTAATGGGTTATGGACAATAGCACTACATTTCTTGCAAAACTGTGGTCGACACAAAATTATTATAACACAATTTTCTCTCTATTCTATCCCATATGGAAAAATAATATGTGATAAATATATGTTTTAAAATATATTACCCATATATTGAAAACATACCAAAATTGGCTTAATCTAATATATGGATAATAGATTGACTTTATATGGAAACTATATTTTTTAAATATATTATTTATATATGGACAGTAAACTGAAATTTGCCCAATTTCAGTATATTTAAAATATATTGAAAATATATATGGAACATATATTATAAAAAGCCAAAAAAAAACCATTACGCTCAGCAGGGATTGAACCCACATACCTTGATTTCCCAGTCCAACACCTTAACGAAGTACCTACCAATGATTTGTTACACTAACAAAATATTATTTTGGTCAAGATTTTTAACATGATTGTGTTATGTAATAGTATGCCTAAATTTGTTGCGGCACACTAAAATATGCCTACATTTGTTGCGGCACACTAAAATGTGCCGACATATATGTGCAATATATAAGCAACATTTTTCAAGTGCACTACAACTTTATATATATGCATATATGTATCTATCTATATTTTGCCTGATGCTGGTGTGATGATCCCCCTAAGGTATGTCCGGCGCATGTAGGAATGTGGGCGGTATGTGGCCGGTTGGCGGGAAAATGTGAAATGTGATTGTGTAAGGTGACTAGAAAGTTTGAGAAGGAACTTTCTTCCTGCTGCCCAGGTTGCCACCAGGTGGGTGGAATATGATATAAAAGGGAAGCTGGGTCAGCAGGAATGCAGTTCGCTTTTTGGGGCCTGACCAAGCTGGTCAGCCTTGCTTTTTAATATGTGATACGATTTTGTTTATTTATAAGTCCTGCGAGTGAGCGGGCAATGTCAACGTTGTGTTTTTATGCCTTTTATAAGTTTATATATTAAAGTAGTTTCGAATTCTTCATCGTGTCACTGTCGCTTTCTACGCGAAAAAGTCGCGAGGTGAGCTTTCACATGGTGGAGATTGGGTTTTAACCTGACAGTCCCCGTACTTGGATTTTTTTTCTCGCGTCAGTCGGACCATGGACGTTAGTGCAAGAGCCGAGGGTATGTTGACCCGTGTGCGGGCAAATGCTAATGTGATCAATTTGGGTAAGCAGGATCAGCTGCCTGGCCCTAGTGAACTGGTGGCCCAATCAACGCTATTGCTGGGCAAACTGTTGGCTCAAGCAAACCATGTTCTATATGGGCACCATATGCAGCCTCCTCCTGGAATAGGGATATTTGAAGACCTGGATATTACAATTGCGATTCCAGAGGGGATGGATGGAGCGCGGGCCACGGAACAGCCACGCCCAGTGGGCCCGATGCCAGTATTAGTAAATCTTCATGCTCCCAGACCTATGTATGATGGCGTGGGTGATGTCTCTGAATTTATGGATGCCTTTGAAGGTATGGTCCAGGCTGAAGGATTACCATTGGACAATTATGGGCGACGATTGCGGGGCCATCTGATAGGCCAAGCGGCTAAATGGTTCGCCACGCGTTCTCAACAGCTGCTACAATTGCCTTGGCCGCAGTTGGTGGGCCAATTGCGACTATTTTTTGGCTCAACTGTGTATAGTCACGGTTGTGGCAACAATATTTGACAGGAAAACAGGGAATGAATGAGTCTGTACGCAGTTATTTGATTGAGATGTCATCCTTAGCCCACTCACTTAATCCGAGAACACCACCTAGTGATACTATCCAGATCATTCTGGCTGTGCTATTACCCTTCTATCACGTGGCCCTGGGGGGCAGTCGATTCGCTACATTGGAGGACTTGTGGATAATTCTCATTAATTTGGAAGAATCTTATGCATTTGCCAGGCCGGCTATGTCACGGCCCCCACCACTAAACCACTAATTGCTTCAGCTTTCCAACCACAGGTGCCCTCTGCAGTTCAGAGGGGGGCAGGACCGGCTCAGGCGGTTTGCTGGTCATGTTCTGCATTGGGGCATTACCGTCGAGACTCATCGATTACCGTCGGGGCATTTCGCTGTTGGCCACTATACAGGTGACGCAGGTACCATGTGGTCAAGATGCCCCTTGGGACGAGTGGGCCACTTTGCCAACATTGATGTTGACCATTGGAGAATGTTCAGCGGTTATGACTGTGGATAGTGGTGCGGTTTTGTCTTTTTTGTCAATTGACCTGATGTCATATTTCGGGCTGTCCTTGTTGCCTGGTAGGCCATTGCATCGTCTTTACGATGTATCACTACAGAACATCAAAGTTTTGGGTGAGACTGAGGCAATGGTTACGGTGGGAGGATGTAAATTCGTTCATCGATTTAGGGTGCTGCAGCAGCCAAAGCAAGTGGCCCTATTGGGTTAGGATTTTTGCCATTATGCGGGGCTGGGGATTCTGCCAAGTTCACAGAATTTAATATCAGGATGCACCAGATGTTTAATTTCCATTCGCACGTGTTGAGGGACTGATCACTGCGGAACAAGTGGATACAGAAAAATAGGCTATGCCGTTGCAAAAGGAAGAGGAGTTGCCACAGCAGAAATTGGATAGACTGTCGCAGCTCCCCGTACGGTTGCTACAACCGTTGACTTTGGCCCCATGTTCAGAGTCTATGGTGATGTGCGTGCTTCCAGAGCAAGCCCGGAAAGGTGACATTGTGTTAATAGAGGCCCTCCAATTGGAGGGAGCGTCGGTCCGCGCGGCGCGCAGGATCATGGCTGTTAATGATAATCGGTGTTGTCTTTTCCAGATGGCTAATTTGACGGCAGAGGCCCTAACATTTAAAGAGGGCTCATTGGTGGCATCTCTGTCTGCACTAGAAGATCCTGAGATGGCACTGGGAATTAGAGCAGATGACATTGGATCTGTTATAGAAGGACCCAAACCTGGTTCTGATGATTTATTGTTGGACTCATTATTGAATTTGGGGCCTACCCTTTCGAAGGCCCAACGAAAGGAATTAAGATGTTTACTAATAAGGTTTCGTAGGGCATTTGCTCTGTCTGTTCATGAATTGGGATTAAGTAAGTTATTACCGCATTCGATTGATACTGGAGATAGTCCTCCGGTTTATGTGGCCCCTAGGCGGTCGTCCCCTAAGGTTCGGGAGATTATTAGACAGTAATTGGGTGAAATGTTGCATCAGGAGGTGGTGACCCCTAGTAAGAGTCGCTATTCAAGTCCCGTAGTATTGGTAAGAAAGAAGGATGGCTCAGTTAGATTTTGTGTTGACTATCGCAAGTTAATTCAAGCTACGATTGTTGATAGCTACCCGCTGCCAAGAATTGATGATGCGTTGGATGCCATGCAGGGCTCGGCATGGTTCGCGACACTTGATATGATGTCTGGATACTGGCAGGTGCCAATGGATAGAAGTGACCAGGAAAAAACTGCCTTCTCCTGTTCAGAGGGTCATTTTTAGTTTGCCCGTATGCCATTTGGGCTTTGTTATGTGCCTGCTACAATGCAGCGTGGGTTGGATCAGATTTTCTTTCAATTAAAGTGGGAAGCTTGTCTGGTTTACCTCAATGACATCATAGTATTTGCCCCTACATTTCCGTTGTTTTTGGAAAGGCTGACTGCAGTATTTGACTTGTTGTTAGCGCATAATATCCGTTTAAAGCCCTCAAAATGCTTTTTCGGGTTTGAACAGGTTTGATATTTATGACATGTTGTAAGTGCCCAGGGGGTGGCTACCAACCCCGATAAGATTTGTGAGGTACAAAATTTTCCAAGGCCCAAAGTACGAAAAGGGGTAAAGAGTTTTTTGGGGTTATGTGGGTATTTTCGTAGGTTTGTTGAGGGATTTGCCACCATCGCTAGGCCACTTATTGAGCTGACCCGCGACAATGTTCCTTTTGTATGGTCAACATTTTGTAAGGATAGTTTTATCCAGTTAAAGAAAGCTTTGTGTACGGCCCCGATTTTGGCAATGTTTGTTCCAGGGGCCCCGTTAAGATTACATACAGATGCGTCATGAGTGGGGCTGGGTGCCATCTTGTACCAGGGTGACAAGATAGATCAGCGGGTTTTGGCTTATGCTAGTCGTTCCTTGTTACCGGCGAAGACCCACTACACTGTGACTGAGCTGGAGACACTGGCAATTGTGTGGGCAGCGGAAAAATTTAGACATTATCTTTTCCTGAATAAGGTGACAATTGTCACCGATCACCATGCCCTATGCTATCTTAGATCTTTGAAAAATTCATTCAAACGGTTAGGTCGATGGGCAGCCAGGATGGAGGAGTTTATTTATGACGTAGAATATAAAAAGGGCGGTCTTCATATGGATGTGGACTGTCTGAGTAGATATCCGGTTGCAGAGTCTGGAAATGATCAGGCCATTGAGGATGATGCATATATCTATCTACTGCAGACGCAGGTGGACATTACTTGCGAACAGCAGAATGACCGCTTGTTGGACATATTGCGTAACAAAGCAACGAGCGGATCGGTTACCCCGAGAGGTTATGTGATATTGGGGGTACTTTGTATTCTTTTTGTCTGTCAGATCCCCAACGGTTGTTGTTGGTGGTGCCCGAGCGTTTGCGAGAGGATACTGTCCGTCAGTGTCATGATCATCCCTTGGCAGGTCATGTTGGGTGCACCAAGACTATGGCCCTGTAGACTAGGGCATATTATCGGCCCCATATGAAGGTTACCATAAGTCGTTACGTCAGCTCTTGCCCTCAGTGTCAAGTTAATAAAATTCCTAAGACATTAACCCCGGGATTGTTGGAACCTATTGCAGTTGAGGAGCCTGCAATGAAGTAGGGTTTTGACTTTGCTGGCCCTTTTCCCCAATCCACAGGATGGACCTCCTATTGGTTGGTCGCTGTAGACTATGGCACAGATTTTGTGTCGCCGCCCCTGTTAAACGATCAAATGCAGTGGCGAATAAAAAAAATTTTTTGGGGTTGTTTGACCGTTTTGGTGTGCCTAAGTCCCTTATCTCGGATAGTGGAACCCCTCAGCTGAGTAAAAGGGCTCAAGAGTTTTTTCGCACCTATGGGATACAACATAGGGCATCCACCCCCTATCATCAGCAGGCAGATGGATTAGTGGAGCGCCTGATACAGACCCTACTGGTGTCAGTGAAGACCATGGCGCCAGGGAGTGTTTGTGGGGGTGGATGGCCCACTGCATTGGCGCGGGTGGTGGCGGCGTATAATTTTTCTAAGCAAGTGTCGTTGCAGGCTTTGCCGTTCGAGCTTATGCATGGGTTCCAGCCGCGGTTGCCTGTTCATAATATGGTGGGGCAACCTCCTATAGTGGGCCCCGAGGTTCCGTTAAGGGAGCGTCGTATGAGGGCAGGAGATGCACTGGGTGTTGCCCAGGGGAAGCAAAAAACCTATTTTGATAGGCATCGTCGTTTTGCTAACTTTAACGTGGGGGATTGGGTGCTGGTACGCGATTTAGCGCCTGCCGGAAAGGGCCAGGAGAAGTTTTAGGCCCCATACCATGGGCCTTATCAGGTTCTGGAACGAGTCTCAGATGTGAATTATGCAATAAGGGACACGCTGCAAGGTACAGGCCCTGTTTCGGTTTTTCACATTATTAACCTGAAGCGTTATCAACCAAGAAGGGCGCCACAGGTTCTGGCAATGCAGCCGCGTAAATTCAAAATTGGCACCAAATACTGGGTGCAATTGGTGTGCACGCAAAGACCTTCATACATTCGAATTGGGCTTGATAGTGGAATCGACCAGAGTTTGGTGATGCGTAGCCAGCAGCCATTTCCTTTGTCTTCCGTTCGATCCGTGCCTTCTCAGGTAAGTTCTGTTTTGTTAATACAATTTGCATCCGTTTCGAGAGTTGTGCGGGTCCGGCCCTTGGTGTTGGCCGCTGGATTGTCATTGTGTGGGGGGGGGAATGTAGTACCTTGTTGAAGCATGTGCATTTGTTTTCTAGAAAGTTCATAGTTATGGCACACCGTTCTGCCCAGAGTACCGTCACGATGACAGTGACAGTATCTGATGGGGGTCGTCAACGGACAGTGACTGGGACATTAGCTGGGGTGGATTTGCATCCGGAAGATGGGCCCAGGACTTTTAGTCTGAGTCGGGCGGGACGAGGAGCACATCCGTCTTTGGGGCAGTCACGACCGCTACGTTTCCATTCACGTATGCGGTATCGGCTGTCACCTGCACAGTGGGGTCAACCATATGCTCAAAATTATCAACCGCTGGGCCAATATGGTGCTAGACAGAAGGCCCCAGCACCTAGGAGACGGGGGCGACCTGATGGGGTGGACGCTTTAGGCAGCTGGAACGTCCATGGATTTCGCATCCGCGCCAATAGGGGAGTGGATCCCCACCCGCAGGCTATGAAGCCGAAGACTGGGACCAGGAGTTGGCAGACGCAGCTGGTCATCCAATTCCCCCAACACAGAAGGCATTTATTGTGGAGTTGCCCCCCTGGTATGGATGAATTGCCACCGAAATTTTCCTTCCCGCGACCGATGCCACCGGTTGTTTATCTGGCCCTGGATGCGACTGTGGATCAAAGGCGCCGCCGGCAGAGGGCACGACAATTAGAGTTGGATAACCAAGTTGTAAGCCGTAGACCAAAATCATTGGGTTTAGGTCTGCGGGCCCAGTTGCATGTAATAATTTGAATGTTTTAGTTATGGTTATTTTTATATATTTATGTATTATGCCAAAATAGAGTTTAATACAATTGTCATTGTTGTTGCCCAGGGACTGGTCAACTCTTAGGGGAGACGTGTGATGATCCCTCTAAGGTATATCCCGCGCATGGTAGGAATGCGGGCGGTATGTGGCTGGTTGGCGGGAAAATGTGATATGTGATTGTGTAAGGTGACTAGAAAGTTTAAGAAGGAACTTCATTCCTTCTGCCCAGGTTGCCACCAGGTGAGTGGAATATGATATAAAAAATAACCTGGGTCAGCAGAAAGGCAGTTCGGTTTTTGGGACCTGACCAAGCTGGTCAGCCTCGCTTTTTAATATGTGATACGATTTTGTTCATTTATAAGTCCTGCGAGTGAGCGGGCAAAGTCAACATTGTGTTTTTATGCCTTTTATAAGTTTATATATTAAAGAAGTTTCGAATTCTTTATCATGTCACCGTTGCTTTCTACGCGGAAAAGTCGCGAGGTGAGCTACACTCTCTCACACTGGCTTTAATGTCAATATCATAATTTAGAATTGTGTGTTTATTTTTAAATTTCCTAATAACTATAAAGCTGGCTGTAATCATATATTGCTGAAAATAAACATAGGAATTCAATTGTAATGAATATAATATCAAATGGATTTTATTTGTAACTCCTGATAATTACCAAGCAGCATTATAAGTTCCAATATATACCACAATAACTTAATATATATTTTACATAAGTATCAAACATACTTAATAAGCAAAATATGGCATATACAGTTAATATATTCTACACTATATTTTTGTGAATATGTTAATTATATATTCTGTACAATATATGTTTGGAAATATATTTACTGAATATATTAACGATATATGGCATATATGTTTTGCCCAATATATGTTTAGGTGTTAATAATTAACATATATTTGCAATATATTCCACTTTTACGTAATTATATGAAACGTGTATTATGCATATATATACATAAATTGATAATATATGCTTAACATATCCTTTTTCCATATGGGATTACAAAGAAAACAATATAGTTTCTAAAAAAGGTTATCGTTTGTGATGTGGATTGTCATTCCTGAATTCACTTCGTCATGGAGATGCAAAATGTTGTCAATAAAGATAACATCAAATTAATCTTACCATGGATTACCATGGAGTACAAACTCTGGCAGTCCTTATGTTAATATACTAATATAATTGATTGTTTGATATACGTATTTACACGCGCTTATAAACATAAAATCCAACACTGAACAGTGTATTTTGCACGTTTTAAATAAAGTTTAGCCAACATGCCATTCTTGCCCAGGTAACCACAACCTGTAGGCCCAATGTGTGTAAAGAAATGTCTCGCTGGCCAATTGTTATATGAGCAAATGGGTCATTATTGGAAAAATCATTGGTGCGCCAATGTATTTTCATTTGCACTACGTAGGCAGCCAATGTTGGGTCAATGGGTAAATAACTAATTGCTGGGCCAATGCTTTTTTCATTGGCACTACAAAGGCAGCCAATGCTGGGATAATGCAGAAATGTCTTGCTGGCCAGTGGTTAAATGCCTAATTAGGACAATGTTGAGAAAACATTCTTGGTCAAATGCTAATCCTGCTGAATCAAAGGTCTCATTAGGCCAATATTGGTTGCAAAGATTTATTAACTTTGCTAATTGAATGCAAACAATGGGCCAATGTGTAGTATTTCTTGGGTATATTAGGGGTTATTTAAGGCACAAGTTTTTCCCCAATTATTTTAAAACTAACTGGTGGTATTCAGGCCATCCTTCCCGAATTATTGATTTCTTAAGTTTTATTTGGAGTTGCCATAGCAACAAGCCATAGCAACATAATTTTATCCTTAGTCAACTTTTAGCTATATACTCAAGCTATGCAGGAATTCCTTAACATTAATTGTCGTACAACTTATAATATGGATACTTTGAAAACTATGAAAACCGACGATTGGCAACTGCACTAGGCTAAAATGTTGGCCAAACGTTTAATGCCAACATAAAACTGACCATTGTCGAATACACCAGACGAAAAGGTTGGCCAAATGTTTAATGCCAACATAAAACTTATCATTGGCAACTCCACTAATTTCCAACGTTAAGCTAATTTTGGCAGCCAACAATCAAAGATTCACCAACGGTGCCAACTAAAATACAACGGTTGGGCCAACGATGTGTGTTACCTGGGTGGAATGATTCGCTTGAAGACTTCTGTTGTGATTATCATCTATTTCGTGATACTTTTGAATGGGTCGGTGACCCTGATTTTTTATAGTGAACTAATTAAGACAATCAATTTCATATCCGTAAAAGTTTTGTCCTCACTCTCATATTGAATTTCGGTTTAGTTTGATCTCCAAATTAGAATTTAATTATGGATTCCGGTTAATTTCGAAATTACTTCTTATTCAGGGACTGCATGTGTAACCGGTAATGAACATTTCTGAATGATAGCAAAGAATTAGATAATGAAATCCTGACAAAAGTTATTATACCATCCCAAGTAGCAAAGTTCGTCATTTAGACGTCATTTTTGATGGTCAAAAAGACGTCATTTTTGACCAAAAAAATGA
>JAQGAE010001582.1:0-22106 GCA_034696685.1 Julus scandinavius
ACGCCACTCCTGTTTCCCTTAAGGTACGGTGTCTCCCTCTAACGTTTCCCCGTTCCCCGACATCCCCAAACAGCCAAAACATTGCACGGTGCACGAGTTCTGGAAAGGGGACAACGTGCTGAAACACTTCTGTAGCTCATTTGTGCAACAAATTATCCCAGCTAAGACAAACTCGCCACTTAAGCAAGGGAAGTCGTTTCTCGTCTGGCCTGCCAAAACAAACTCCTTCTAACGGCCAACACCTGAAAAACTCGACGAAAGACAGGGCCGTGACCCCCCCGACAGCCTCTCACGTTGATTTACGAGAGAACACGAGAAGAGATCCTTAAGATTTGCAAAATGGCAGCGTTGAAACGAGGGAGTCTTCCCCATACATCTTCCGGCGTGCTGTCCACCGTGTTATTTATCCCCTTGGCCCGCGCCCCCTTACCAGAACTGGAAGCCAAAAACAGGGGGCCCCCTCATAGGGCTCAGCTGCACCGGATCCGTCAAAGTCAACATTTGCGAACGCGTAGTGATATATGTTCCCGCAAAATTGCGCTAATTTTTCAATTAGCGCCACTAAAAATCGCCAGTGAACACTCGCACGCGCGTACCGTGCAACGGAGGCCATAAATTTGCGAAATCGCAAGCCCTCCGCAACTGAGCTTCTGAACGGTTGCCCCAAGCAAAGGTTAAAGAAACGTTAATGCAAAGGCATTTTTGGGGGATTGGGAAGTTGGATGTGAAATGTGGAGAATTCGTGGCCTGTGACCTAGCACGACCTATATAGGGTTACGCCACTCACCGAAATGGGCTCAATGTACACTATATGAATTCCGATGGATTTTTAAGCTTAGGAATGATTCGTGAGGTACGAGAATCTTCTAAAAATAAGGATTCTGAGAGCATACGTGAAGAATCATCAGTTCGCCGACACATTGACTTTTCAATTTCACCTACTAAATTCCTTGACCACCATATTAGGATGGATTAGATAATCCTAGGTAATTATCATAACATAATCACGAAAAATAATGAGAGTCGGCGAGATAAGTGTCGGCAAAATGGGAACTAACCAACATGTCAAACATGTACTAGGAGCTACAAAAATTAAGAACAAAAAGCCTAATCATTAAAAAATTCACATAATCGCGGCATGACGTTTGACTTCGCCGACAGTTCAATTCGCCAACACATTTGATTTTCCATTTCGCCTACAAAATTCCTTGACCACTATATTAGGATGGATTAGGTCATGCTAAGTAATTATCATAACATAAACATGAAAACAAATGAGTGTCGGCAAAATGGAAACTAACCAACATGTGACACATGAAGGAGCTTGAAAATTAAGGGAAAAAAGACTAATCATTAAAATTGCACAGAATCCCAGCATAACGTTTGACTTCGCCGAAAAATTTGATTTTTAATGTCGCACCTACTAAATTATTTGACCGCTATATTAGGATGGATTATCATAAAAATCATGAAAACAAATGAGAGTCGGCGAGATGAGTGTCGGCAAAATGGGAACTAACCAACATGTGACACATATAGGAGCTTGAAAAATTAAGGGGGAAAAGCCTAATCATTTAAAATGCACAGAATCGAGGCATAATAAAATACAAGAAGTAAAAATGTAAATATATCCCAGAAAATAAGGCAGGAATAAGCAAAATAAACTAAGGGAAAAAATGGAAGATGTAAGCATGTTAGACATAAGAAGAAATGTCATAAAAAGTCAGAAAAAAAGAAATGGAATGAAAATGAGTTTCAAAATAGGGAGAGAAAAAAAAAACTGCTCCTAAAAGTAGATTCGTGAAAATCCAGAGGAAATAAATACGCTTTTTCGCAGCTAAGCTGGTCAGTTTCAACGTACGCGCGGTCAACGGTATTGGCCAGTGATGTATGATGGCAATGCAATTTGCAGCCTTTTTCCTTCGTATATACATAGTTGAGGAGGGGAAATGAAAAGCAATGCTTGTGAAATAAAACGAAAAGAAAAGCGGGCAAAAGAGAAGGAGTGCTGAAAATGCGAAGCGAGCCTTAAATAGGTCCCGATGACAGAAAGTGTTTCCTTTAAGACAGCATCCATTGTAATTTCGAGCCAATAAAACGTCAGAAAAGTAAAGTTGCATTTTACTTCACTCGATAATACGCTGTCCAAACAACAAAATTAAAGTCACTACAGCTGCAACCAACCGTAAATTGTTCCTTTCTTATCCAAAAAATAAAGGAAACTTAAATCGATTTGCTTGCGAAGCCACGGAGAAGCTGAACGAGAAAAAAAGGCGCATTTGAGAGCCAAACACTGGAGCGCCATGAAAAGCAAAACTTATGGCCAATGAGGCCATATATGCTCACAAAGAAACAACAAAAAAGTGGACATAACATGTAGCAGGAGTGAAAATGGAAAATTTCGATAGCAAAAAAAGTGGTTTTTAATTCAATCGAGGTGATCTCAAAGTCAACACAAAATCGATTTACTCGCTCACGTGTTTCGATGAAATTTGCTGCGAATTTCCAGAATTCGACATCGGCCCATTCATATAAGTGGATGGAATATCATGGGCATAACATGTCCAGAATATTTCAGCAACCCACTATAGCTGATTCACACAGGCAACACACAAATTTGTGTAATTTAAACAAAATGTTGCATGTTTCACAGCTTCAAGTTCTTAACAGATGGAATCGAAAAATACAAAATCCTCTTGTGAATACATGTCACAATCAATTACCACTACGAGTTTTATGTGTTATTGAGCTAGCCAATTAAATACGATTTCTGTAAGTTGCTGGCTTGGCATTCGATGTTTTGTAAAAATCCAACAAATAAAAAAATTAACAAGTTTAAAAATAAAAAATAGTATAAAATTTCATCTTTAGAAACAATAAAAGATGTATTCCTAATCTGACAAAAACCAAAACTCATTTCCCAGATGACATTTATGAAATATTGACGTTTTATGAAAATAATGACCTCAGCGCCACTATACGGTTTAAGTATAGGGACTTAAGTCCTATAACGAGCTAGGATGTACATTCGCTTTTAAGCTAAATCTTTCGCCATGCTCACCAACTTTTTGCAGTTTTTTTTAATGATTTTTTGCTGCTGACCACTGGACATCTATAGGTTAAATGCGAATCCAACTAATGATTTCAAAACAAGATTTTCCACCAAAGCCTCCTTTTAAACCTCGTTGACTAATATACACGATACAAGCTTGCAGCTTTCATTACTTCATTTAAAAAAAAAAAAGATTTGACCAAAATCATGACATGGCAAGGAAGAAACGCCAGGACAAATGAAAAGTGAGAAAAATCTATGAAGACTAATCAAGTCCAGCTTGCAAAAGAAAGACAAATGATGGTATTTTGAGTAAAGATTCCCGATGCTTTTTTCATAAAAATAATTGGATTGCTTTGTTTTTTATGCCGTTAATGCCGGACTTAACAATGACCAAGCCTCCTAAAAACACCCATGAAAAAAATGGCGAAAAAACACAAACGTTGTCAAAGAAGTGCAAGATATCAATTTCCTAACTACTAATTTTCTTTCAATGCCCACGCTTGGATTTCATATTGATCGACTTTATAACATTCCAATAATCGTATTCAGGTTTTACCGAAAAATTCACGAATTTCCCCTTTTTGTCTTGAGGAGTTCCACATGATGGACATATGGTTAATATTTTCAACAAAAAAAAACATTGTAATAGTTTGTCCACATTGTGGAAAACAATTGGAAAGTATAGTTTCAAATTCCACTGCTCTGTCTCTGCATCTGTCTCCACTGCAGTCAACATACGGAAACAATGTTGATCAACATGGTTTGCTGAAACAAATTTCGAAAAAAAAGTTTGCCTACCGTGATGATTGAGCAAACTTATGACGTTTTTTTTTGTTGCCATACCATGGTTTCGTCAACATTTTTCTGATTGCTCGGGAGGCGGTCCAGATCAAAAGGAAAAAATGTTGCCACTTTACGGCGCATGCTCCGCCATATAAGTATGTATATACAGCGTTGGTAGAAGCGCCATAAACTGGACGCGTTTGTTGACTGATTCTGTCAACTTTTTGATGGCGACAGGTCAGCATTCATCAACATATTGACGAAATACATTGTTTCAGATTTGTCTTGTGTTTGTATGTTTGGTGTTTGCATGTTTTATGTTGAATGTTGACTGCAGCGGAGACCCGGTTTTACTCCAGCATGGAATTATTCAGTGTGGCAATGTACTTTATATCCAATTTTTAAGTACAACAATTGAAAAGCATGAGAAAGTGTTGGCCATGTTAGAAACACGTGCTCATTCGCCACCATGGTGTGATGAGCAGAAATAAGAATCTAAAAATCCACATTCCAACATAAGTTTTCCTTGATAACACACTCTGAAAATGTATTAACCAGGCATAAACACTTTAGGCATTCCAAGCGTTCCAATATAGAACCGATCTGGTCAGCTTCCCCGCTCACGTATGGAGGCCTTAATCCCAACCATCCTTCATTCAAGAATACGGACGGACTCGGCGGATTTCCAGTCCAAAAAAGCCTTAGCACAACGAAAATTTCCATATACAAGGCGGGCACTTATTCGTTGCAGATGTTCCTTTGGAATTGATGATGCGGGATTTGCCTTAGTAGGTGCAATGGAGTTGTTGTAAATTGGTAAATAAATCTTCCACCCGGCCGATCATTTGTCTGCCGCTGTCAACTCGAAAATTTGCCCTTCGCCAAAATCAATCGATACGGAGTTTGTACAGAGCGCTAACATCCCAACACCACCTCCAAGAAAAGCTAAGGCACTCGTGCCTTCTTCCTGCTGGCGGACCGTCCTCCTCAGGATTCCGTCAAATCCCCCCACTTTCAAGCATGGGGCAGGGACATTTTACCCCATCCCCCCACCACTTCTCCAGCCCCGGATCTAAGCATGCACGTGCCAAAATATGGCCTTAATATAAACGGATGCGATTACGGCCAGATGGGACCGTTTGCCTTTTGATTAGCCAGCGTTTCTAGGAAACAATTCCGGTCCTTAGGTACATAACTGCTGGGTTGATCATAATTCCTAGTACAGACCGGAGCAAACACGAAACATAAACATGTTTACGATAAAAATCTGCTCACCAGCTTTCTGCAATGAAGTTTCAGCATTCTTTTTGCCAAAAAAGCATGTTTTCAGCGAGCATTTCGGTGTTCGTTCAAGAGGCAGTTCGGATCAAAGGAAAACATGTTTGTTGGTCATGGCGCTCCTACACCATGACGTGGAGCATTGACCCAATTTGCCCCACGTGCTTTTTAAAGCAGACGCCAGTTTTTTACCATGTATATACAAGTCATCCATGAACAACAAACATTCCCTCAGTTTCGAAATGAGTTTTCGATGTGAACACTATGTATTTGGACAAACTTGTTTATCGAAATATGTTCACGAAACCACGCTTCGACAAATAAACAGTTTCTGTTTCGTGTTTGCTCTAGTCTGTACTAGGCATTAGAAGTCACTAATGGAAACTACTCATGAAACACTGTATCGGTGAAAACCAATTAATTTTAAATATATTTATAGTGAACTCAAATGTTTCTCATGGTCTGTTAATTGAGGGCTATTCTAGGGAAATTAAGTAGATTACCCATTTTTTCAACTTACAGTAATCCATGGAACTCATGGAAAGAATCCAAATTTTATTTTCAGAATTTCAATATGAATTTTGAAATAATTTTGCATCAAAATGTACTCTCATTCGGTCACATGTTTTCAGAAGCATTCTAAAATATTTTACTAAACTCAACTTATAGATTTATTTGGAAATATTTTCTGTTATAATTTCAAAATTCATATTTACTCAGAATATACTAAATCAGATAAACTTTTTTTTCTCAAAACCTCAACCTAATTTTCACAAAACGTGTCCAGTCTAACCTAAGATTGATATTAATTATCTATTGTAACCACCTTGCCGATATCGCCGATTCCATGCATTATACAATAATTGTATGCTAATTTATTAAAGTTGTATTTGAACCCAGTTTCTTATTAACCTGCCCTGCCCTAACCAAACTCAATTGTCGGCAAACTGAGATGCTTGTCGGCAAAACCATTGCAAATCAAGTCCTCTCACAGCTAGACCAAGTATTACCTAGTTAAACTTAAATAAAGCACGCGTTTCATTACCAAAATATGATAAATGATAACCGATACCATTACGAAATTTAATTCAATTTAAGTTGTACAAAAAAAAAATTACCTGCGAGACTATAAAGCTATAGGACCTACTTGAGTACACGCCTCATTTAACATGCACCGAGTTATAGGCTAGTGCGTATACGGTGAGGCGTTAAAAATGCATCAGGAAATCAAACTAATTCACTTTAAACCTAGAAAACGTCCGTCGAAGGGGGAGCGCCATATAGGTTCTATGCTGCCAACTAAAAAGTGTATATAACAGCGTATGGGGCCGTTGGGAAAAAAAGCAGAGAAGAATAAAACAATACCTGGGAGACCCAGGGGTCCATAAACATCCGAAGTGTGAATTAAACCTTCAGCGTGCACTTAGCGAAACGAGCGTAGTTGCACGGCGAAAAATGGCCCAACTTTAACGGACGATGATCCCGGTAATACATCCCAATGTCAGCTATCGTTGACCAGAACGCTAATGACGTCAGTGTGTCAATTTAAACGTGTGTACAACTAGTAATCATGGAAAAATGTAGTGACGACTCTAAAGGTGAGTTTCCACGTGAGATAAACTCTCGAGATGCTCTCAATAGCTGTCACTGATAGCAGCTCGAAAAAAGGAACCATGTTCGAATTTTGAGAGCAGGTGCTGAGATGCTTATGTTTAGGGTTTTTTAAAGTTTAAAGCTAAGTTTGGGGAATTTTGTGGAATACGAGATGTGACGAGTAACTCGCGAGAATTAATCTCACCTTAACATTTCAAAACTGGTCTCACAAAATGTAGTCTTGGTTAAAATTGACGTGTGTGATTTGTGTTGTTCGACGTGTTAAACTTAATACATATAATCCAAATGTTTAAAATTGTGTACCATTTCTTGTAGTTAGTTGGACATATTTATGCTAGTGACGTGCGTTGTTTTATAAATATGGATTATATGACAACAATGCTAACATAACATGTTAGGCTTACAGAGACATGAGCATGTACATGTTGAAAAATGTAAAAAACATGTTTCGTGTTTCTCGACATGTTTAGACCCAATACACACATGCTAAAACTATATCACCTTTATCACAATACTGCCACGAGTAAAATTTCTGCTGATGGCAAGTGCTGTTTTGTGATAATGTTCCTGCGACATATACTGCATTCTTCAATTTTCAACAGTATGGTTTCCATTTGATATTTAATGCCAGTATATATCAGAGAATGGCTTCATGTAAGTAAGAAAATGATGGGGGGTGATTGCTAATGGCTGCTCTTCATCACGTGCCAACCACCATACACAATTTTCAGCCCTCCAACATTCCCCCCTCCCCCAAGAAATTTATCTTCCCTAACAAATTTTTTTTCCCTACGAAGGTTTGCGGAAATGTCCATGGTGATGTATATCGGTCCAAGGGCAGTCCATCAACGGCTTCAAAGCAAATACAGTGCAGCCATTCCCTTTAAAATAGAGAACAAAAAAAAGGAATTGCACAAAGGCAGCACGGTCCATGAGTCCGAAGCCATTACCTAAGCAAAGTCAGCGCCTCTTAAAAGATTGAATAATGTCAGTAAATGCCTTTCGACTGCACTCAATTTGATATCAGGTGGCCGCACTGGATGGCGTTATTCTCGCCATTGTTGAACTACACAAGCCACACTATTTAGTTTAGCAAGGCAGAAAAAAATAGTGTGTGGGGGGAGGAGAGATATAAAACTGGAAATTGGACAAGTGGGGGGGGGGGGGAAGGGTGATAAGATGAATGTTAGAAACTAAAGTGGATCTAAAAACATTGATAGGCACCGGCCACCATCTTGTTTTCATTGCCTGTCCAAGCGCCCATGCTCCGCTAGATGGCAGCTCGGAGACTACAAGAACCAAAGACGGTAGGTGAAGACTGTAATTGCCCCCTTTGATTACCCCTAACGGAACATGGTGCAAGCGATTATATGGAGAAACCATCACCCGTGAATAAGATTCGCACTGCTTATATATATATACCCTCTTGAAGAAAATGTCCTAAATAATTGATGGAGTCCATTACAAAGACGTCTGATTGTCAAGGTTCCATAAGAGATGAGAAAAAAAAACACTGGGGAAAAGAAATCAGAAACTGCCTTTAAGAACAAAACACAAAAAAAGCCAAAACTAACAGATCGAAGATTTAGAAAAAAACTGGGATGAGTACATGATGTCTACTTCCACGAAGGTGTTCGTGATGTATCATTTGGATAATCACAGAAATGTGATTTCAAGGCTTATCCTATAAATTTTCAAGCACCCTCCCCTACGACCAATTCCAAAATATTTTTTTCCAAAACGTTAGAACATCTTCCTAGAGTTTAAACCAAACATCAAGTCTACAGCTGCTGTTATCCGTTTTGCTAACGGAATTAACGGCGCTCGAGTCAACCCTCGTGTGTTACGTCACTGAGTACCACCAACTTCTTAGTCGGGTGAAGCCGCACGTGCGGGGGTCGCAACCCGACTGATTTAACCCGGGCCACCCAACAACATTTAACCCCTTTTACTACAACTATACGGAACGCGGTTTCAGTAAACAAACTTGAGTGAAAAGTAGGCAGTGGGTAGGACTTAAAAGGGGTCGAAGGGCAACTGTCGCGACATACAGACCTGGACAACACTGACCAGTGTGGTCCCATATCCTCGAACTACAGAATCGCAAATTTGCGATTTACTAAGTTTTAAGAATATTGGGTGTGTTTTCTCAAAGATGATAACGCTCTAAGTTTTCATCTAATGGTGGGTTACATGGACGAGCGTGCTCACAACCCATATTATTAAACTAAGAGGGGATAAACATTTAAGCATTAAGAAGGTAAACAACATAGCATCGGCAAAAACCCCTTTGGAGAAGCAGACATAAACAACGGCGGCCAGGCACGCGAATTAATGGGGATCACGCAACAGGCTTGCAAGATGGTGGCGGGCTAAATGCAAATATCTTATTTGGAAAAACAAATCCTAAGCCTAAATAAATACAAAGACCAAGAGATTTCAAACGTGTGATAAAACATTACAGCCAAAATTTAAGGGCCACCCATTATGTCTATTCAAATTGCAATTTTAACAGATGGAAACAAATTAGTTCCATCGTACACTGAGAACACATTACGCTGTTTTTAATAAAAAATTAAATTATTTGTTATAAAGCCAGTGACGCTCTAAACTCACTTTACGTAAAATCGGTTGTTAACGCACGATTTTTCGGTTCGCGCATGCGCACTAGTTGTGCGCTCAGCGCGCAATATCGTCTGCTAAATTTCTTTGGCATGCCAAACATACAGCGCACATCGGAGCGGAAAAAAGTGAGTTCGGAAAGTGAGTGAGGGGCTTTAGATGCCTCACCCCCCCCCTTCCTCCCATAAAAACATCCTCTAAAACTGAATGCGTCTTAGAATCGCGGGTGTGTCTCAAGTCATATACAGTCCATGATCTGTATTTTTCGTCACCTGAATATTTTCCAAATATTACACCGAAAAGTTCCATCCTCCAGCATCTTGCTTAAATTTGTTGTTTCCCTATTGCTGTTTTTAGTATATTAAAAAGATGAGTTGTAAAAGATATTCTAAGAAATTCATTTTTTTCTCAGAATCAACATTTTTTTTTCTGTTGGTGGTATTGAAATTAATGTGGATAATATGGACACCTATTTTCCGGTGAATTGTGTACCAATCAAATCAGCTACAAACACAAGCAGGGAAACGCATTAACGTGTAACCAATATTGAAATGTGGATACAATTTTTTTTGAAGAATTTGTTCAAATTCGAGCTTTCAACCTTTTGAAGATAGAAAAGTTATGAAATAAGTGAAAATTTCAGATTTTGTCTGTTAACTGGGTTTATCACATGAAAATACGTCTCGCTCAATACACTTGTCTTTCTTAGGTAGATTCCGAAATACCTCGAATAGAGACACCAAATAAGCGCCATCGCATCTATATATATGTTTGTAGAAGAAAAAAACCAAACTTGCTAACAAAATCCTCCAATTCGCGAAAACGGGGTTCCATTTCCCATTTAGCGAGCGTAATGCGTTTGTTACCAGATATCTTCGATCAGGAGTAAACTCGGGGAAAAAGAAACAGCGGCTTGCACCAACGATTTTTGGAGCGAATTAATGAGAGAAGACAGGATGGGATGCGACTGCAACCGAAATTTGCATAAGCATTCAATTAGTTATTTGATACACGCTAGCAAATTGGTCGGGCGAAGAAAAGTTCATCAGGCAGCGCAGCAGCTTCATTCCATCGCGCCCCCCAATCTTAGTACCCAAAATGAAATGGTGGGGGTGGGTGAGACATCCTCCCCCACAACAGAGTTTATTGACAAACGAGCTTTCAAAGACTGAACATACGTCGCGTGGGGGGCAAACAGAGGAATATAGGTGGCTGTATAAGAAAATTCACAACTTCCTATATAATAGATGCACTCCTTTTGAAATGTGGTTGCACCAAACTCCGGTTAACGTAATCCGCAATTAAAGTGGAATCTTGATTGATCTTGTGGACAGAGTATACCTCAGATAATTTGGTTATTCATATCAATTTCGCATTTAATAAATTATACTACAATTTTTCCAAACTTACCGAGTTTTAATACCTTTTTTGTAGAAAAGTACTTATTATATTTAATAAGGGAATATAATGTTGTATTACACACGGCTCTGATAATACAAATATTTGGATAATTGAGATTCTACTCCACCCTTGGGGCCATATTTAAAATAAACACTTTAGTCGTTATAAACATGTTTAAATATACACATCAAATGCTAAAAAATTTAAAGCTGCTACCACGAGTTTAACTACTGTATATTGGATTCAAAACGTATTTAACTAAATTTAATGATCTATTAACAATCAGTTAATATTGCATCACACCGATTCGAGCTATCCAAAAGCTGTAGTCACGAATTGGATTTCAAACTAGTTGACAGATTTAGCTGACAGGGAAAATTTAAAACAGATTTGGCTGAAAAAAAGTTGAAAACAGAGGTCATGAAGTGAGCACATCCATTTAACCATATGCAAATCGTTTTTCATCAAGGTTGGAATCCATTTCGTGACCACAACTAATGAATTAATGCACATAGTAATTATTCGCCAACTCTGGTCATGTTTATGATTGGATGCACCAAGTTGTTTTTTTCCAAATCTACTGTATTTTTGTGAGTTTAAATTACTTCTCTGGTCGTTATCTTTAATCAGTAATTTATTAATCAATGATTTAACAGCGTACGTGTATATAGATCTCGCTTCGCATCGCATTTCTCCCTTCAGATAATCGATTCGGGTGAATTCACCCCTACGAACTACGTTTTGACAGCTTTTTTTTCAATTTTTCCAATAAATATGATTACCTAATCAAGCGATTCCGTCTAGAGCCAAGCATTACTTCTTCACTCTGAATACGAGGCATCGTCGTCTTTTTTTTGTCTGAACCTTCGTAATTACAGATATTAAGTTCTCCAAGATTAGGTTTCTTGTCGTTCCCAAGGTATTGCAAATCGCTGGCAAAATTGACACCCTAACAATAAATTTGTGTAATGATAACTTCGCCCGTGGTGTCACTTTTTTATTGCCTTTTATCTAGGCAATGGGTGCTGCTGACTTGCAAACTATTCCATGTCCTCCCTACACATTTTTTTTAAGTCCTATCCAGCGAAAATGGAGAAAAAGTCGATGAGGGAAATCGAGTTACAAGAGCGGCGGCTGTTGACGTAGACACGCAGTTGGGGGACGGAAACAAATCCACAAATTCTCTTAAAATTATGAGAGAAAAAGACACCTACAGGGCGTCCACAAGGCATGGAATTAACAGAAATGTGGAGTTTAGTCATAATCTCAGACTTTATTGAAAGTATGTTCAAGTAGTCCACTGAACACCATTATAATCCATAGTTCTTTTTTTTTTTAACGAAATTTAGTTAATTAACTTCCCATTGGACATTACTTAACACATACAACTTTATGATGTATGAGCTAAGTTTCCATTATTAACTACTTTTAGATGTAATATCTGTGAAATTACCACCCGCCTTTCCCCCATCACATACAAACACATTCCCTCCCTAAGCATCCTCAGGGTCAAAGTGCACTGTTTAGAAATTTGCATAATTACGCAATTGCACAAAGTTGGTTAATTGAAAATGTGGACTGTTTTTTACAAAAAATTATCTCTACAACGCATATGCCAATTTCATTGTCTACCCCACAATCTATGGTGGACATTTTCTTCAAAAACATTTCAAACAGTATTTGAAGAACTACTAAAGCAATTTTTCCCCAGTTTTGGGTAATGTTTCCCACAGTGTTGGGTAATGTCTTTGCCCATTTTAAGACTTGTATACGACAGTGGTGTCCTTAGCACTGAAGCAACCCTGTTCACACAGCAAATAATTTTGGGTAGCTCTCAGTCCTCAAGTCCCCCTCTGTACAACTGTACACTTATTTCAAATCAATATCAAACAGTACATTTAAAGAATTTTTCACCCAGTTTTGGGTAATGTTTCCCCCCCTTATAAGAGTTGTATACGACAGTGGTGTCCTTAGCACTGAAGCAACCCTGTTCACACAGCAAATAATTTTGGGTAGCTCACAGTCCTCAAGTCCCCCTCTGTACGACTGTACACTTATTTCAAATCAACATCAAACAGTACACGTAAAGAACTTTTCACCCAGATCTGGGTAATGTGTTTCCCCCATTATAAGACTTGTATACGACAGTGGTGTCCTTAGCACTGAAGGAACCCAGTCCACACACCAAATAATTTTGGGTAGCTCCCAGTCCTCAAGTCCCCCTTTGTACGACTGTATACTTATTTCAAATCAATATCAAACAGTACATTTAAAGAACTTTTCACCCAGGTTTGGGTGATGTGTTTCCCCCATTATAAGACTTGTATACGACAGTGGTGTCCGTAGTACTTAAGAAACCCAGTCCACACAGCAAATAATTTTGGGTAGCTCCCAGTCCTCAAGTCCCCCTCTGTACGACTGCATACTTATTTCAAATCAACATCAAACAGTACATTTAAAGAACTTTTCAACCAGTTCTGGGTAATGTTTTTCCCCCATTATAAGACTTGTATACGACAGTGATGTCCTTAACATTGAAGAAACCCAGTCCACACACCAAATAATGTTGGGTAGCTCCCAGTCCTTTAGTCTCCCCCTGTACGACTACTCTCTACAATAAAAAGAAAACTGCTACAAATTGCACTAAGAAGTAGTCCAAATTGCTTTCCATGATGGCGAACGCGACGTATGCAAAAATGCGCGACAAAGCTGAAGAGCAGTTGAATAGAAACGAGTGGCTATAGAAAAGTCCAAATGAATGGGACCCGATCGCGATGGACGATGAACAAAGTAAATAAAAGCGAACCATCGGAGGCACAAGGCCCCGCCCAAAGCAACTCCATCCTCCGTCGAGGCTTTTTCCTGGCACAATGGGGCCCCGGATCCACTCCAGGTGCTCCCCCATCCTCCTGCCCCCCCCCCCCTCACATTCTAGCCTGCCAACACCTATGCACACAGTTGCGTCAGGAGTGGGCGACACGAGTCAATTCAACAGTCAAGAAATCGATTTAACGCCGAGAAAATAGAGGACGTGCGAACACCAATTTCCCCATTTCGGAATGAAAGATTCAGCGCCTCGACAAAAGCTCAACTAAGTGCGTGCGTGCGTTCCTATAGGCGATTCTCGCATGGTGATGTTCGCAAAAGGATGCAAAATTGACTTTTTATCACTTTGGATTGCTAATGCCTTTCTCGCGTTTTCAAACGCAAGTGAAAGCCACTGGCTTCTCACCACTTTTTTTTCTTTTTATTTTCTTCTTCAAAACAGCCGGCTTTGGCAGGAGTGACACCAGGACACGAGACAAGATTTTTGAGGGGATCGTCAACTCCATCCCTGGTGGAAAAACCATATAAGGGCCATGTATGACTTTTTCTACATGTATATGTATGGTTAGACCTGTAATTGAACACATCTGGATATACATGGCTGTGTTCGCATGTCTTTGCATGGTCATGTATAGTACATGACTACTTGTAATGCAAACGTGTCTGTCCACACATGGCTATCTGTAATGCAAACATGTCTGTCCATACATGGCTACTTGTAATGCAAACATCTCTGTCCACACATGCCTATCTGTAATGCAAACATGTCTGTCCATACATGGCTATTTGTAATGCAAACATCTCTGTCCATACATGGCTATTTGTAATGCAAACATGTCTGCCCATACATGGCTATTTGTAATGCAAACATGTCTGCCCATACATGGCTATTTGTAATGCAAACATGTATGCCCATACATGGCTATTTGTAGTGCAAACATCTCTGTCCATACATGGTTATTTGTAATGCAAACATGCCTGCCATACATGACTTTTGTAATACAAACATGTCTGTCCATACACGGCTATTTGTAGTGCAAACGTGTCTGTCTATACATGGCTATTTGTAGTGCAAACGTGTCTGTCCATACATGGCTATCTGTAATGCAAACATGTCTGTCCACACATGGCTATCAGTAATGCAAACATGTCTGTCCACACATGGCTATCAGTAATGCAAACATGTCTGTCCACACATGGCTATCAGTAATGAAAACATGTCTGTCCAAGCATGGACATTTGTAATGCGAACAGTGCCTGAATAATGATCCTTGGAAAAATATGGTACATACATGACCCATATGCAAGTTTTCCACGTGGAAATTTAAATACAAAACAATGATAAAGTATTTCTGAGTATTTCGGGTAATTTTTGCGAGTGACTATCATTTATTCCTCACTTGAAATTGCATTGTGCCTTCGTGATGCTTGAGCATATGCCCCTGGGCTTTCCAGTAGAACATGAGTGTAGTCATGGTTTGCTTAGACACAAGGGCAGCTAGGCGACTACACAATTAGGCCCAAACTCCCCCGGCGACTGTAAACGATTGATTGATGCTAACGACACCAGGGAAATGACGTATTAGGTTAAAGGTAACATTCATGTGCGCGTACAAACCGAAAATACTGTTCTAGGAACATGTGCAACCTGAACATGTTCATGCTGAATCTACATTTTTAAAACAAACTGATAATTTATATATCGTATGAAAAACATGCTTGGTTGACCAGAGCTTCTGTAACATACCAACTACATGTTTTTACAAGAATGACAACATTCCGAACTCCTACACGACTAACTTCAGACAACAGCGACCTAGAAGGGAGTGTGATAAATAGCGACTGGCATGCAAATTTATCCTCTCTACAAACGAGTTTCTCCTTTGAAAAATCACGGTGAATTTTCGTCGCTGTTTTTCCATCTTTTTTCAATTGAAAAAAAAAAGTGAAAAAAGAAAACATGGCAGCTTCATATCGCAATTGCATCCAATTTATATGCAGCCAGGGTGGCTGTAACAATGCCTAGGCATCGTAACATATTGGGAGGTTGATGGGCCTCATCTGTTTCGTTCGCCTATTGTCTATTTCGCAATCTGTCATTATCAAACTTGCATTTTTCCTACTTTTTTTTTCTCCCCCTCACTCTATGCCACCATGATCAGCCCCATATCCCACCTCAAAGCCACTCTCCAGTCAACCCTCCCCACCATCTAGTGGCAAACTCCATTTTGCGCCATAGAAACCTCTCCGCTCGGGCACCCCTATATTTTGGCCAGTGCCAAATAGTAACCGTGAAAATAATAGAACACAAATTCTGTACAAAAATTCTGGAAAACTTACACGACTTCAAAAACAAATTTATTTTGTAAATTCTGGAGGGTAATTCATTAAACTACCTGTTTGCAGTGACATGAGGGTAGATGTAATATTTGGTAAACATAAATGGAAAATATTCTGTTGGCGAAAAACATAGTTCTGGACTCGCAATATTGTTAACCAAATGTATCCAGATACAAGTTTCTTGCGTCCATGCATTCAGATGTAAGAGGCAACAATGTTTCTAAGTCGCTGAATACATGTATCCGGCGATTATCCACTGGACACTTGACATTTTCTAGAGAAGTTTCTATGGGGGAAAAACGTGTCTTATTATTGATGAAATACATGTTCAGACATGTTTTCAGAATTGAACAAACACGTCCACGTCACGCTATTAGACGTTTAGTTTAAGCGAAACATGTTCGACATATTCCAGAAATTTTCAGTCAAAACAATTCGGCTCTGGACTCGCAATATTGTTAACCAAATGTATCCAGAGACAAGTTTTCGGGTCCAAGCATCCAGATGTATGAGAAAACAATGTTTTCATGCAATTCGCTGGGCACATGTATCTGGAGATTATCCACTTATTATTGATGAAATACGTGTTCAGACATGTTTTCAGAATTGAACAAACACGTCCACGTCACGCCATTAGACGTTTAGTTTAAGCGAAACATGTTCGACACATTCCAGAAATTTTCAGTCAAAACAATTCAGCTCTGGACTCGCAATATTGTTAACCAAATGTATCCAGATACAAGTTTTTGCGTCCATGCACCCAGATGTAAGAGAAAACAATGTTTCCAATTCGCTGGACACATGTATCCGGTGATTATCCACTGGACTGTACACCAGCAATTCTAAGACTCATCCCGTTTTAGAGAAGTTTCCATGGGGGAAAAACGTGTCTTATAATTGATGAAATACGTGTTCAGACATGTTTTCAGAATTGAACAAACACCTTCACTACTCCACTACACATTTAGTTAAAGCGAAACTCATGTTGGAAGCATGTTCGACTCATTCCAGAAATTTTCAGTCAAAACAAAGAAAATCCATTTGATACCTTTCCTGGATCTTCCTGACCCCTTCCTCCCGACCCTCATTTTTAGAATGTTTATTCCTCATGGGTCTCCCATAAAGGGCCGACCCGCCATGGCACCATAGAAAAACCCATCTCCATACGTATCTATAATGCATAATCCATCTCGCTGGCGTTGCCCCATGCTTTTGGAAGATGCATGGTGATTTCGACCGCATTGCCCCCCCCTTTTCCATGTTATCCCCCACTTTCATCCCCGATATTTCCACGTAGCATATGCCATTACGCACATCCAGTGCCTGGGTTGGACTTCAGCTCCGAAATTGAATCATCCCCATCGCCTATTTTAACATGCATAGAACAATTACCCATCTCACCTGCGCCCTCCCTCCACTAATCAGACGCCAAGAAAATGGCCTCTCTACGGAGGCTGTGCGAGGGCAGACGAGACGTGATGGAGAAAAATGGACCGAGCGAGCCATTTCAATGCATATTTTTGCAGGCAGGGAATTCCCCTCGGGAATCCATCCCGCCGAACCTCAGGCTGGGGTGATGGGTAATGGCGGCCCTCCTTTGCATGCAATATGCACGTCTCCGCCTACAGTGCCCACACAACCGAAAACATTCTTAGCATATTCATACGCATTTTTCAGGCAACGTTGGTGGGGGTCTTGCATAAACAACGTCTAGGTCATTTGGCTACTTTTTTACATGAAATGACCAAAGCCTTTTTGTTTTAGAAAACAACTAGATTCTTTATTTCTACCCACGCCTATACAGGGTTCCCCAATTTTTTTGAGAATGAAATCCCCTGACATTCAAGATTTGTGTAGGACATTTTTGAATTTTTCCATGACTATGACAAAATTAACACTTCATGTTTTTTACTTGGAAAAGATATTTGACTGTAGTGAAATGGGAAAAAAAATCGAAACGTGAACATTTGAAAACATTTGTAAGTTAAATATTTTAAACTAATTTGTTTCATGTTTTCCAATCATGACATAACAAGTTTATGGTAAATTATTGTCAGCATGGTCCTGGTCGTAAATATTCAAGGACTAATTTGAAAAGCTTCCTGGTCTCTTCGATGACTTTCGCAAATTCCCTAACATTTTAGTATTTTACAGGTTGTGGGAACTCCAATATTAACGTTGTTTTTTAAAAACGCGTAAAAATAAAGTTCTGATAACAGGAGCATATCAAAATTTCATAAACTAAATTGGCAAAACCGACAAAATTTTAATTTTATTTAATTAGTGTTAATAATATGAACTAATTGAATGAAAATTTTCCAAAAATGTAATCAAAATACATGTATATATGATGGAAATGTGTGTATTATAAAGGTGATTCAAGAAGCAGAATTTTGTAGAAACTTGTTTCTAAAAATGTCATTCACCCTGTATAACGCCACATTAGATTGCATTAAAAATGGACTTTATGAGATAATTTGTATAATATTGCAATGTTTCTTTCAATCCACACGTAGATGTACAAGTATTAAATTTCTACATGACATGGAACTATGTTTTACCACTTTTGTATGACATGCCCAAACATGTTCATGTAACAAGCCAAACTTGTGTTTCCTATAATCCGCTCAATATTGTTGAAACGTGCAAGTCCTCAAAAACAGACAGTCAAGTCCATTTAAAACTTAATTCGTACTGAAATTTTCAATTTTGTTGTCCAACTTCCTTCCGAAAATTTTCACAAATAATCAAAGCGACGGAAATTCAGAATTTTTTTTTTCAGAAATACCGAACATCGAACGCGCTTGCCTTTGTTTGATATTCGCCACTAATTGCGTCGGCGGTTGATTAGCTGGTGAACTGATGAACCGTTCACTAAACCAATTATTGGAGGGTCCCAGCCTTTTCGAACAACTTCCTAAGTGAGCCATTATTGTTGCTAATGGATAGGAAGAAATTTAAATTCATTACTTAATCAAATGAACGACGTTTTTTTGTGTGTGCGCCCAATGCAAAAGCTAATCTATATAGATTGAAACGTTCGTGGCGATGCTCGGCTTATTTAGGGCTTTTCAGTACTAATAATAATGGACGGCCAACAAAAAAAGATACGTTAATTTGTCGACTACAGAGGGTTAGTCATAAAATCCATTCAAAAATCGATAAAAATAACAGCGTGGATTATTGAAAAAGATGAGAATCTAAGTCCAAGTTGCTTTATATCGATACAAAATCGGTGCTAATAGTTGGTTAGAACACTTCTACTAAACTAAAATGTCTTATTTTGCATGGTGTACGAGTCTGGAAACTTGTCTCATGCACTAAGTCTAGAATTCTATCCCAAGTAGTTTCAGAGATGCAGTTTGAAAACATGCAGTCTACTTTCAACTTAAAAGTTGCAGCAATAAAAAAAAACCTTTTGTGGTTAGTGAAAATGGCGGACGAGCCCTTTGTACAGAGGAAAAATCCAATTTGCAGTCGCAAAACTTTAAAATGGAGTTCCGATTGAGGAATTATCGATCGCGAAAAAAAAAAAACACTTCTCCCTCGACTGAGAAATTGAATCCGTTGAGAGTAAAACTCAAATTCGCCCCTTTTAGTATAGGCACCCTTATCGTTTTAATAGGTGGCGCTCGCACTACCAATGGCAGAAATGAATGATTGGAAGGCATTAAAAATCATTCTCCGTATGATAATTGAACACCGTGTTGGAAATGTCGAGAAATTAGCACCGACGACATATAGGGGTGCGCATGCGCACACGTTAGCACAAACCGTCACCTAAACCGATTATGGATTCAGGGAGACGGAACAACGGCGCTCCGACGTTGGCCGTGGGGAATTCGGCTGGGGTGGATGGGCGGCAGATAACATATTATACGATTATAATTAAAAGCTTTTTGCATTAGGCGCACACACCTAGCTTTTAAAAATTAAAAAGCCATTTAAAAAGCTCGTTTAGTGTTTACGCTACCGTCAAAGTGCGAAATTTGGTAATGATGCAATGTTATATTTTTGCTTGCCAAGTATCATATGACTCCAGATTATAAATATTATTGTTGTATGTATTCGTTGGAGTTCCCAATGAGTAAATTATGCTTCAATAATGATTCTTTCTAAACTGTATAGCAGGACTTACAAAATTGTACTCATGAGTAGGAGTACTAATTACGATTGCAGTGGAATGATGATATGTACTCCATAGTATGAGTAGAGTACACGTAATCAATAGTCATATGAAATGAGTAATTTGACTTCAGTAAACTGTACTCATGAGCAGGTGTACTGATTACGAGTATATTGAAATCGTACTCCAGTTTGCAGAGTACAAGTAATCAGTAACGAGTATTATCGTAATCAAATTGTACTCACGGAACCGAGTATGACGGATTGTAAAATTATCGTTTAAGGAATTATTTTATACATACTAGTAGGTTTTATTACAAGCAGAACCAATTAAAATGAAAGGCAAGACCACGTGAACAAAATGTTAGCCAAGTAACTAAAGGGAAAAAAGAATAGTACATCCAATAACAAAAATATGGATACATTAGCCTTTAAGGATGATCCTCGTGTTAAGTTACACCAATGTACTCAATTACTGACTGAGTATTTCTATTCATACTCGATTACATTGGTACTTATAATTTTAGATTACGTTAATTCTCAAGGACATTTGTAATCACCCATTGCGAGTACATTTTTGAAATCGAGTACATTGTACTCGTACGTTTTGAGTACAGCTGCATTAAACTATTTTGTACTCATACCTATTGCGTACATTTGGTACTTCAATTAATCTTTGTACTCTATACTCTTTTACTCGCTAATCAAATCCATTCAATGTACTCAATTACTGCCCAACACATTTAGAACCATAGCAATTATTTGGCCCTATATGACAGCAGTTGAGGATTGCTCAATCGGGACAATGCGGTTATAACAATGTTGCTACTACACATTTGGGAAAATGGCGAAAACAATTTGTAAGCATTGTTCCATAACTACATTTCAAGATTCAGATTGACCCATGATCAAAACCTTATAAAAGCATGTTTCTAGAACTATTTTCAAACCCATGATCAGTTCACCAATGCATGGTTCGAAACTCAGAGCATCGCTTGTGGACTCCAGAATTTAGCTCAAATTCGCAGTGATGGAACGGATCCGCCAGTGATCACAGTCAGAAAATCAACCTTTGTAATAGCAGGTCACGCACCATGAAGAACAGGAGAGGGGGGTTCAAGAGGGATCCAGCTGATTAATGAGTCCCATCGTAAAGCAGCACCCCGGATCAAGGAATCAAAAGTAGGCCTAGGTCTGAGTTGGAATCAGGCGTGGAGGAGGGCTAAATGACAGGGGACGATGGAAAAATAATTGGGATGAAGGAGGAGAGGGGCAAAGGAGTTAATGACATCGCCCCAAACAGATGACGTTGCTGGTGCATTAACGCTTGAAATATACCCACTGCTAGCATCGCACCTCTTAGAATAACCTATAAAGTGCAAAATGATTTACCCACTCCACTCATTTAAATACAACGACCTGCTCTCTATCCATCAAGAGGTGTCAAAGGTGTGATTGGAAATTCATGGTAAATGACAACGATGTACAAAGTTGAAAAAAGCAAATATAGTGAATGTTTGTATTAAAAATTATAACTACAGAATGTTCCAAATTCATCCTTACAACTTTCTCCTAAGCATCTATTCCTGACTTGAATCTGTAAAATGGGACAACCCTTTAATATCCACACCCCCATCTTTAAACGTAAATTTCGGCCACCCTGTATATAACAAGAAACTTTCATTGGTCTATCATTATGTAAATTTTTGAAAACTAAAGCATGAATCTGTAAAATTTCTAAGAGCAAGATCAATTGGGGCGAGATAAATTGTAAAGGATGTCCAGCAAATGAATTGGAAATCTCCAAGCCTATTTCAAGGATTTCAAGGCATTGCGTTTTTTAAGAACGACTCCCACGACCAATTACAGAGCTCAAGTTTTCCAAAGCGTCCGAAAAATGTTATTATTTCCTTTTTTGTATCAAATATTTGCATAAATAATTTTTCAGAATAACGTAACGCAGTAAATTACATCACAAACCGGTGTTTAAGGTGAATCACAACCCTATCACTTTCAATGGGTGAAATTTTAAAACACAATTACAGCCAAACAAAAAGAGATT
>JAQGAE010001583.1:0-22089 GCA_034696685.1 Julus scandinavius
AAATCGCTTCTTCTATGCTTGTGTTAGATGGCAGACATTTTGTTTAATGAAAGAGTGGTGCATACAGCTTCCTTGCATGCACATCACAAGCATTAGGTTACTGCTAAAGCCTGATTTTATAAACGCTTTGAACCACTTTGCCCCGGTCTCCACCTACCCTAAAAACCCTGGCCAAAATACATGACAACGATGTTATTTCTCAAATTTGTGTATAAAAACGCCATTTCAATTGTTTTTGGCGATGAGAACATGAACAAAATTGAGCTGTAAGTGCACCACTAGTGCTTGCGTCATGCTGAATATCATCCATCATATACAAATCTCCCGAAAAGCGTAAATGATGCGATGATCGATAATGGATTCCGCGGAAATGTTAGACCAAATAAGACCACAGACTCCCATTATTTGTATTCATAGACACTTTTACTAGCACTTTGGTGACACCCCTGCAATGCCAAATCCCAACGCATCTTCACGCGTGCTTTGAATCTGTGACGTCACAGTCACGTGCATTCTTATGAAGATTCTCGTGCTGGTTTTGGTCTCGTGCACGTGCACGCGCTGTTCTTAATCTCGCGCTTTTAGGAATTCCATTGTTCTTTGTTTTGGAATTATAAAAAATAGGAATTCAGTTCAGTTCAGCTTCTCATCACTTCTTGATGTTAAAATACATGGTTCACATGTAACTTAATGTTGAATACAGTTTATTTTGAAGCTATAACAAAATCCATAAATCATTTAAAAATCCCGTAGTATACTACGAAATATTCTTTCATATCATCAGGTGTTTTATCAAGCGCTTAATCATGTAAGTTTTAAAATGGTAAAATGTTTCGAAAGGTAACCAGCATAATTTAAACTGGTGTGTTAATTTCATATTTTATTAGCCAAACATTTTAAATAATTAAGTATGTATATACTTCATTAAAAATAAAGGTGAAATTGATTTGGTTAAGGTATCAGTAAGCTGAACGAATGGTTTTAAGAATATTACATTTTCAAAATATACATCTATTGCTACAGCTTTCAAGTAAAAACTTGAAACGTCGCATTAAGAGTTTTTTATGATTACATCTTGAAAACCGCTTTTATACAAATATTTTAATGCATTTAAATGCTATACATTTTCCACGAATAACCTATGTTATTTTCTCGAATCATTGATTTATTTCGTTTGCATATAGGCAATTGGTGAATTTTTCATTCAAATGCTCCAAATAGTTAGCGGAAGACGTTGAAACCCAATTTTTAGCCATTTTCCATAAACCACTTGTTGAGTCGGTCTACTTGTATTTTATTATTATTTTTTTTTCTTGAAGTGCCTATTGGCAGTTTTATGTTCGACATCGACGGCCTCTCTACGTTTAAAAATGGGCCAAATTAAGAAGTTTTCCGTTTGACCTGGCTCGGATACGGCCCATTTATCCAGGATGACGTATAAATTGCTCCTATTTTCCGATGTTTAGCGTCTCACGGGTCGCATATTTAACATTTTATGGGGCGTTGCGACCCAGCAATTTCGATGAAAATTGAAATTTTCGCTGTCCGCTAAATAACACTTCCGTCGCTAGGGAAAGTAAAAAAGATACATGTTTTTATATTAAATGTTAGCAAGTGGTATTACGCCTATACTTGTTGCCACGCAACTATGCTTATGGAATATTATTTTTTCCAGCATGCATTATGCGAAAGCGTGTGTGCATACATTAGGGGTACTCAAACAGACCCTAAAAATTCGCACATGTCTGCAGTTTATCAGTTAATTGGGGCCATATAGTACTTGTGCTGACCCCGTTTTTAAAATGACGCCTTCTAATTGGCTGGACCTACTACAATGGGGCTTGAGAAAAGAGGTTTTAACAGCAAGTTGATCTTTCAGTCCAACTTGGCAGGCCTGCAAATGTCACAAAAGACACTCAACTTGTTGACCTTGGTAGAGCTGTTTGAATCTAAAGGCGCCACACATGTGGCATTTGTCAAGTACTTTGTCAAATGCCACATGTGTGTATGGGCACTCGCCCATTTGCCCAATACTCGGCCTGTCCCACCAGAAGTCGGTATTTATCCCACATCAAAGTGGGCCAATGTTTGCATAACGAAAAAGTTACTTACCTTGTACTTTGTAAATACACATGTGTGGCAGTGAGCTTGCCATTTGGCAAGTACTTTGGCAATAGGCAAATATTTGCCACTTGCCAAAAATCCCATGTGTGGCGCCACCATCATGCACATGCCACCATATGTGGGCCAAATGCAAATAGCCAAACTGCCCAAGTGAAAAGTTTGTTTGAGTACCCCTATAATATGCAAATGCGGAGTTTGTTCACTCGGGTCGTCTTGTTAACGTGAAAAAAAAATATTTCTTATTACTCCTATTTTTTAAAATGGGATTGTTTTCTAGAATAATGCATCGTATTAAGTTTCATTTCTTAGGAAAAATGAAGTGAGAGTCAATAGAACATATACATTCTCATGTGTGTTTTTGGTTTTTTACACGGCCAAAAAGCGGGTTTGCGTGGGAGATATCCTCGTCTAGAATGATATAAATGAATGAGATGGAAATGAACATCCGAACCTGTTTTTCAAAGAGAATTTACGGTTTCTTAGATACTCTTGTATACTTCTAATATAACGTACATGGTAATTTTTCACGCGATTTTTGGAAATCGTTTATATGGTAGGAACGTTAACGTATATTAATGTCTTTCAATTTAAATTGCAAATGAGGCCTGCATAAAATCTATCGATCATTTTTGGATGAACAATTAGATTCTCACGAAATTAGATTTTGAAAATCAAAATTGCAGGAAGTTTAGCCAAAGTAAGAAGATGGGAATTTTTATCTAAGCTTTCTACCTACACATTTTGTTCAGGAAACATCGATAATCATATGAAATGTCATGTACTTGCATAGCATCAAAAGTTCATTTAAGTACAGATATGTCATATCAGAAAGCATATTCCAATCATGCCCATTCAAGTACACTAACTTTAATATAAACATACGAATATGATTATCATATCCCAAATGTTAAAACGTATACAATGTAATCGGAAAATGTGATCAGGAAAACGTACAGTGGAAGTACCTACATTTTGGTTTATCTTGTTTTGGTTATATTCATCTACATACATGTTTTCAAACCATAAATAGTACCAACTGCGTAGATGATCAATATTGTATATTGATGTGGCTCTAATGCATGTATGATACTACACTGTGAGTCATAAAAAAGTAGAACCCAATAAAAAAATCGCAACTTCGTGAAAAATGCTTCGATTTAAATGAAATTTGGCACTTGATTAGAACAATAGTGTAGGAACTACAAACTTGTTCCGGACATGTGACAAATCTTGGATTTTTTCATGAGAAACAGTTGAACTGCGGCAAAGGGAAACTCCACAGTTCATCGAACCCAACCACTGGCCACATAACAGTTCGGACTCGAATCCAGTGGACTACAAAATGTGGGAAGTTCTTCTGGAAAACGTTTACAAATCGAAGATTAATAATATCGAAGACTCGAAACTACGAATTAAGAAAACTTGGTTTGAACTCGACCTGGGTATAATCGATTCTCCAATCAAAAAATGGCGCGTTAGAATCCGGACTTGTGTAAAGGCCACCGGAGAACGTTTTGAGTATATCATTTTTGTTTCATACACTATTGTTCTATGTAAGTGCCAAATTTCATGTATAATTGGAAGCATTTTTCACGATGTTGTGATTTTTGTATTGGGTTCTATGTTTTTATGACTCACGGTGTATTTTCGTGGTTTCAGCTTTAAAAAATTGTAGTTTTTATTGATTTATCTTTGATAATTGTTTTCTAGCAGGCTAATTGCATTGTAAAAACAGTGTATAAAATAACCATTACATTACTTAATTAATGGCCACATTAAATGATAAATGTTTCCACCTTTTTGCCGTCAAATTTAACGACCAATTCAATTATTTGCAATCCATTCAATTGTCTTCAAGCTAATCCCTCTTTTTTAAATCCACAACAACAGGATTTTACGATAGCAACTTAATTAATAAAACATGTTCCGATTCAATCTTGACACTAATGTAGTGGAAATTAGATTCCACTATGCAATCGGTCAATGATTAAAGAGACGTTAATCGTTTATTAACGACGTTTGTGTAATTACCCTCTAACATAACTTTATATAACCCCTAATAGACGTTTGTAGTAATTAACAACGATGAAATAGCTTTTCCTTATTGCTCTGTCTGTACCAATCAGGCATTTCTAGTCTTACATCATAAGGAAGGCATTTTAACGATGTTTGAAGGGCTGTTAGTTATTTGTCAGTTGTTAAGCTAATTTATAGAAATTTAGGCGTTTAAAAAATATATTTGTTTTTCAAATTTATAAAACAACTGCAAACAAGTTGCTATGGTGAGTTTTAATACATGTGATGATTTCTTATTAAATTATAAAAACCCTGTATATAACAGGATTTCCTTTAAAGATATATGTATACATACCACAGTAGCTACAATTCTACCATCACTTAAGATATTATACATAAAATATAAACATCCTCCAAAATATGTTTACAGAATTTTACTTCTGCCTGCTCTGCTCGCTAATTTCTGATTTCTCAAGTTTTTCTTACATAATATCGAGGGATTTGCAAACTTATTTATTGGCAACAGCTTGTAATCGAGTCTAGCCTATCGTTTCTACTGTCTAGCCTATCGTTTCTCCCAAAAGACTTCAAACATCATCGAAATCAGTCCAGAATTTGTAAAAACAAAATAAATATACAGCGGATATGCATTAATGTCGTAAATGTCTCCAGGGTTGTCAGACTTATGTAATAAGTGTAATAAGGTTTGAGTTTTAAGCATATGCGAACAACTCAAAGTATGCACCTTTAAATATAACCTTATTTCAATTTTTATTGATGCATAATCAGCACAGCACGTTGCCATGATGCACTTAACGTGTTAGCAAAATGTAGATGTTTGAAATATATTCAGATAGCGAGTTACAACCCTGAAGGTTTCTAAAACCCTTCTTTTTCTCCAGCTTTGACTTCATAACTTATATATGATCCCTAAGACGATACACTATCGGTATTTGCAAATTAGATTGTTGGATTTTTTTCTAGCTATCGAAACTTGAATCTTTTTATATATCCTGTATAATACAGGGTGGCCACACACAAAAAAGGGGGATCTTTTTTCATAAAGTCGTAACTTTTTTGTTTTTAAATCAAAGTAAATCCAATTTTGCACAAATATTGGCAGTAAACGTACGAACAAAACAGCTATTTCAATTTGTACTCAAAGTGTCCTCCATCCGCTGCAACACATGACCGGAAGTGAGGCAATTGATGAGTCGATTACTGTTTGATCGAGTTTATCCCGAGCTGCCAGAATTCGGCGTCTTAACACTTTGACATCACGAATCTTTGTTCGGTACACTCTTTGCACCAATTTCCCCCAGATGGAATAATCAACTGGGTTCAAATCGGGGCTATTAGGAGGCCAAAGGTCAGGTGGTAGAAAATTTTGTGTCTCTCGATGGACAACTTGAACAGTTTCTCGAGCGGTGTGTTCCGGTACACCATCTTGCCGGAACTAAAGTCCGAAAATACCGAATATCTGGGGGAAATTAATGCAAAAAGTGTACCGAACAAAGATTCGTGATGTCAAAGAGTTAAGACTCCGAATTCTGGCCACTCGGGATGAACTCCATCAAACAGTAATCGACTCGTCAATTGTCTCCACATCCGGTCATGTGTTGCAGCGGATGGAGGACACTTTGAGTACAAATTGAAATAACTGTTTTGTTCGTATGTTTGTTGCCTAGATTTGTGCAAAATTGGATTTACTTTGATTAAAAAACAAAAAAGTTACGAATTTATGAAAAACGTTCCCCTTTTTTGTGGCCACCCTGTAGTGTATAAACACAAGAGATTCTTCAAGAATCCTCATTTTTGTTGCAAATCCAGTAAAATGTACTGAAAACTCCATCATTTGAAGTGAAGTAAATCTCGTCGATGTTTTTTCCCCATCCATCTTTCAATCTAATTTTGATTGGCTGCCCTACGTGCCCTACGTGCAGTATGCAACTCGATTTATTTGACAAAATTCAAAGAGTGGAGTGCATCAAACGCGTTGAGGTATTTTCATTTGATATTTTAAGTGCCTCGGAAGCACGTAGAAGCATTTTCAACAAAAATAACAGCGCACTTCAAGTGAAACTAAAAAAAAAAGTTTCATGAACCACCACCAGATGGAGAATGTACAATTGAATTTTGACCAAAAATAGCCAAGTTAAAGCTGGAAGTAACTATGAACAAATATCTACCACATATACGTTTCCAATAAGTATATTGTGTTCACATTTAAAAAAATAACTTTGTAAGAAAAATATATGATAAGAATCAAGTGGAGTTGTTCGGATTACATTACTTTGGCAAAGAAGTCAGTTTCGATATCATTTTGGCATTATTTTCAAACAAATGATATTCTGGGAAATAAATATTGTCTTGCATATAAAGGGGGTGGCGAGGAATTCTGGTCCACCCTGTATACATAACTTTTCCACTAGGGTCGAATCCAACTATCATTAATACCACATAATAGTCCCTTTTCAAAAACAGCACTCGTACAAAGGGATTAATTATTTTTCATTAAAAGCAGGCAATTTTTGTTAAAATCCTGCTTTCATTGTTAGTTCTCAAAAATTTATTTACTTCAAAATTGGTAGGATTGTATGAGAGCGGCAACTTCCTTGGAAGCCTGTTATTAAAGCGTAAAATGCATGTAAAGATGAAACAAGTTTTTCATTTCAGTTTCTAGTTAATGAGAACATACTTTTGTGGACTAATTGCTATTTAGAGTAATCAAGCGCACCACCATTAGACTTATTTTCAAAAACTTGGAAAAATACAAAAAGAAATAACGAGGATGATAAAAATGAAAAGATATCCTGGCAACGGATCATTCAGGGGAAAAAAAAAAGCATAAATACGATCATCTCATCGTTATTGCATTAGGTTTTCTATCTCAGTCTGATTTATACACTTGAAATGTAAACAAACCCCCATGGTCTGGCTAATCATTTTCCAAGAAATACAAAATAACTTTCCTTACTTTAAAAACAAGATATCAAAGGTTAAGACAACAACAACAACTGGGCCGCGTGTACATTTTAAAAAGTAAATTAATTATATAAATAAATTAAAATATTTTGTCTTCGTATAGGGGCCATTCATAATGGACGTCCTCAAGAAGGGGGTCTGCTGGCATGTGGACACCATGTGGACAGGGGGGAGGGAGGGGGAAGCCATTATGGACGTCCACCAATGATGGCATTTTTAAGTTTTTAAATTTTCAGTTTATTTCAGTTTTAAAGGTCAGTGAAAGGGGAAATGGACACCGGAATTAATGTGGCCCCAGTCCCAAATGCACTTGAATTTTTAAAACTTTGAGAAAGTCGGGAAAATGCTGGAATTTCCCTTCGAGGTCAGGAAATTTCCGTTAATCTGAAAAATCTGGGAAAATGTCGTGGAATTGGTAGCGTGGAGGGTGTTTGGAAATTTATAGGATGGGCCTTTGTATGTTCAAATGAATTTTCTGGCACCCTACTTTTCAACAAAAAATTATGAACGTATATAAGACGGAGGGGAAGCCTTTGCTAAAATGGACATCGTGTGGACAGTTGGTGGTGGGGTGATGGCAGGGAAAGGGGGGCGGTCTATTTTGGAAGGAATTTCAGGACGTCCTTTTTGAATGGCCCCAAAGTATTTTCGAACACATATGGTCATATCTGTCCAGTTGTATCCAATTTCTGCTCTTGCCATGTATGGAAAAAACCATATACAGTGGAACCTCGCAAAACGAGTAATATAGTAAATTATAAAAAAATGACTCGCTTAACGAGCGAAGTTTCGCATAACGAGTGACGTGGATAGGGGAATCCGCTACAAATTTATTCAATGATAATGTCGTGTCGCATTTTTACCAAATTTTGAAGCGTCGGCAAAAACAAATGTCTCTAGACAGCTTTCTAGTAAAAAGGAATTAGGTAGGAATGTATGTAGGTAGGAATATATGTATTTTTTTTTTCAATAAATGTTACACAAAACGTTTTTTTTAGTATTTTTTTGTTGAAAATTTCAATTTTTGAGTAATTTTTTCGGCATGGAACGCATTAGCGTATTTTACCATCAATTTATATGGTAAAAATTGTTTCGCTTTACGAGTAAGACTCCGGAATGAATTATACTCGTTATGCGAGGTTCCGCTGCACATGACCCTTAGTATATGATTTTTTTCACCCAGGAAGCCTTTATGAATTTATATAAATACAATATTAGGAAATGATATTACAAGTTCTAATCTTATTAACAAATCTTACTGCAAAAATATTAGTTCCCATGTGATGAGAATATGTTGGACCATTAAGAAAAAAAATAAGATGCCGTTGTTGATGAGGCCTCTGCTATCATCGATTTTATTAATCGAAGTTTGTACCATGGATTTTTAGTACCTGCATATTCGGAAACATACATTCAGTCTTGTTCTTCCTTATTATATGTTCACACCCGGCTTGATCAAACATCGGTTATTAAATCAGATTCGATTATGTGTTTAACCGGTGTTTGGCGCAATCCATCACACGTACTGTTGGTGTGTCGAAATGGAAAATTCTCCTTATAAATATTATGAAAAGCTTTTTCTGAGTGTGACGTCACACTCGATTTCTTCCTGATTCCACGCCTATAATAATCGTTATACAAGTGTGATTTATGTAGCAGTTACTTATTGGCTTAACCTTCCGTTAATAGTTAATGTGAGTGCAGCCCTTGGTGAAACTGACCTCGGCTATTGTGCCGACTTTGAGGGTCCCACCCACTTACGCGTTAATTTGCTTGTCCAGGGCTTCGAGAATAATTAGATTTAATTAAAAATGGGTGAACGATAACGCCCGATTAAATGAACGCATCGTCCATTTCCTCCGCAAACACGATTTCATGGCGCTTTTAGTACGACACGAAATTGGTGGCGTTAAATTAACGGCCCCATAAACATTAATTAAGAAAGCGGTGCATGAGAAAAAGCCAGGGTTCAATGGCAAAAATCTTTAGGGGTGTTAATGGCTGTGGTGGGAGCCTAGGTCACCCCTAATCGAATTTACAGGGTGGAATCGAAGTATACTATATTGTGGGGGGTCGGATACGGGGTGCCCCACAAATCTATTAAATTGAAAAATACTGCTTACTTTTTGCGTGGATTCACAAAGGACGTCCTCGAAATTCCTTCAAAAATTAACCCTCCCCTTACCCCCTGTCCACATGGTGTCCATTTTATCCATTTTGGCCCCAGACTTCCCTCCACCTCCCCTCATTAACGTCCTTAATTATTTTTCTGAAAAGTAGGGTGTTCAGTAAATGTGTTGGAACATACAAAGGCCCATCCCATAAATTTCGAAGCACCTGACTCGCTACCAATTCCACGACATTTTTCCAGATTTTTCGATTAACGGAAATTTCCTGACCTCGAAGGGAAATTCCAGCATAAAATTGGTGTTTAACACAAGATCGTCGATCTTGTACTACTAATTAAATTACGATGTAATATTTTAGAAAAAATGGGTTTGTTGGCCACTTAAAAAAATGTCTAAAGCAGTGTTTTGCAGGTGTGCTATGGGAGATTGGGGCGATTCAAAAAGGACGTCCCCGAAATTCCTCCAAAATTGACCCCCACCTCCGGTCCATTTTGACCCAGACCTCCCCCTACCCCCTGTCCACATGGTGTCCATTTTAGCCATTTTAGAGCAGTTCTCCTCCTCCTCCCCTCATAGACGTCCTTCATTTTTTTTGAAAAGTAGGGTGTCCAGAAAATGTGTTAACGGAAATTTAATGACCTCGAAGGGAAATTCCAGCATAAAATTGGTGTTTAACACAAATTTAGGCATAATTCCCGACTTTCCCGAGGTTTTACAAATTCAACTTCATTTGGGACTGAGGTCATATTTCTTCCGGTGTCCATTTCCCCTTCCTCTGCTTTTTAAAACTCAGTTAAACAGAAAATCCAAAATCTGAAAAATACCAACATTAGTGGACGTCCATAATGGCTCCCCCTTCCTCCCCCTGTCCACATGCCAGCAAAACCCCCTTTTTCACCTAGTATAGAGCGTTTAAAATTTGTAGGACGTCCATCTTTATCACTTTAGATAGTTTTAATCCGTATGCAATCTTCCTGATCCCCTATTTTATGGACGACCCGCATTAATACACGCATGGGGATTTTTGCAGAAAGTGCATTAAGCCGGGGTATTAACTCCACTCTGAAACTTCAGTGTCAATGGCTATGTTCTAAGTGAATTAATTGCGCACGCTTCTCACGCAGATGCCAAACTCGGTTTTCACCCACTAAACTTTGAAAATCCCACGCAATCCACGGATTTAGGCGAAAGCAACCCAATTAAAAGTGTCTCGGAGTGATACGACTTCGGTTAATTTCATTGACGATGTGTGCGACGCTTAATTACGATCTTCTAATCAATATTTCACGGATATTACTGTATATGATATTGCGGTATAATGAAATAGGACTTCAAACGTTATATGGATTATGTCGGGCCTTTGAAGAAAATCTAGCTCATTTAATTAGTTTTAAAACACTGTTAATGGTAACATTTGAAGTTGTTTAAATTTGGTTATTTTTAAAATTTCAAATTCGTTAATTTTGAGTCTCGTTGTGTAATTATTGGCAATATTCCAACTATTATAATACAAAATTTAGGCCAAAAACGTGAAAAAAGTAAAAAGTTTCTCAACTCATTTATGTGGCAGCAGCGGAAGCGGAAGCGGCAGCCAAAATGCACCTTTACAAAGAAAGGGCTGCTAATACAACACATTAAAAACCAGTTTCTGCTGTGTTGTGGGAACTTGGTGGACTGGTCACGTCTCTCGTTTGATTGCTTGACCCCACTATATACACTTGAGTGCAAAAAAATCGACTCACCTACATGAATCAAGTAAAAATGTGTTTTTCTCAGCAACCAAATGTCCGATTTAAAATCTGAAAAATGTGTTTGGTGGAAAATTTATTTCCGTTTATAATTCGCCTAGTGTGAAAGGGATTTCTGCCGAATTTCTCTGGAGAATAGCCCACAACTCGTGCGTCTACTTTTGGTGAAGTGGTCATTTTATCGAGAAACCATTAATTAACAAAATGTCTGGATATGTGTTCATTAAACTCTGATAATCAAATTGCATTCAGAAACACTTGTAGCCACAGGGGTACAACGATGCATATTGGAGTCCATAATGCCTTATTCTTATTGTCCACACTTGTTCGTTTTGGTGCAATGCGCATGCACACTGATGCTTATGAGCAGATGCACCGCCCCTTCTGTTTATAAGCTCCGCCCTTCGCACAACCAAGTGGAGTTAACTATGTAGACTATGTAGACTCATCATTGGTTAAATATGGTCCGTACATGTTCATACATGTTCATTAAGTATTGTCTTTAGGCTAGTCAAGTTTTCATTATTTCTCAACTTGGGCTAAATTTAAATAAATGGTCTCTTAATGCAAATCTTCCCCGCTAAGTGTATCATTAGACGGAGATGCATTTCATGTAAAATAGCAGTAGCAAAATATACATGTTTATACTGTACACGTTTATTACGCATTCTAACTTTCTCCATTTAAGTATGATACATTCAACAATCTTGATGAAAACAGATCTCTACAACACCATTTAAGTGGGAGATCCTGTAGTTTTATTAGCTCTATATTTACTATCGTGAGCGCAACGTTAAAAAATACATAAAATTTGCCTTATCACGTTGTTTATCCCCCACAAAATTGACCATTTGGCAAACCTGTGCGTGTACTATTAAATAGGATAGCAGTTGGTGTTTTTTTGACATGTTGTGGTCGTAGAAAACCATTTTATAACATTATAAAATGTGTTGTTTTTCCATTTACATTCGTATTTTTTTATTATTGTATATGAGTTTCCAATGCCTTATATCAAGTTATGTAAGGCATTATTATATAATAAACTCTGAAAAAAATATGCATCATTTTAATAAAATGTTTTTCATTTTAGGAACTTGTCAATGCTTGTCAATGTCAACATGTCTATAGCTAATGCATTTAACATGAGAAAAATATTACTTTATATAAAAGGCATTTTTTTGGTAAAAACAACTATCGGAAAAATTATCTAGAAAATGTGTACATGTTGTCAACATCTCATCACCTGTATGCCATATACAAAAGTATACTTGTTTAGATTTACCACATGGCTATCCCTATTTTAACCCTAACTAGTTGTGGTTAGTAGAAACAATAAGTGAGGGTGCTGCGGAGTAATGTTGTGAAGCAATCAAATTGGTTATACGGGGTACAGTGGACCACAACATTATGGGGTACAGTGGGACATGTCTCAGCATACCCCAATTAATGTTTTTGAAAAATATTTTTATATTTTCTCATTAATTATAACTTTACCATGTTTAAATTTATGTTTTAAAGTAAAAATGGTTCACAATCACAAAAAGAAAACACATTTGGACGAGAAAGCGGTGAAAATATGAAAGCTGCTGTAATTACGGTTAGTTTTAATCGATTTTGTAATTTATACTTGGAATTTTAAATTGACGTGCTGAATTAAACACAATTAATCGATGTGGTGTTAGTTTTTTTTGTGTAAAATTTGTCTTAATTTCGCGTGGACCACTATACCCCATGCCATGTCCCACTGTGCCCCGGTATAGAGGCACAGTGGGCCAGTCTGCGCAACCAACTTTAATATTTTATAGCAAAAAAAACTAGTAGCTCTAAAACGATGACAAAATGTATACAGATCCTGAAGGCTCGTATATTACTGTGTTATTTTTTTAAATGCTACGAGTTAAATATTTTCCCAAAAAAAATGAATTGTAAAAAGTGTACCCACTGTGCACCGGGATAGGGGCACAGTGGGACAGTCTGCGCAACCAACTTTAATATTTTATAGCAAAAAAACTAGTAGCTCTAAAACGATGACAAAATTTATACAGATCCTGAAGGCTCGTATATTACTGTGTTATTTTTTTTAAATGCTACGAGATAAATATTTTTCCCAAAAAAAATGAATTGTAAAAAGTGTATACCCACTGTGCCCCGGTCTCCCCTAAAGCTACGAAGATTGTAACCACCTCCATGTGTGTCCCATTTTCTTAAGGGTCATGTAAGCAAAGGGGTTTACAGTCGGAACCTTAGATATGTAAAATCGCCTCGCATTTTAGGCCATCTTAACCGAAACGCCCTAAATGCGAATGTTTTCTCTTTTGTATTCTCCTTATCTTACTGTATATACTATAAGCCTGTTTCAAAGTTGAGTAAGTAAGCAATGGATGTAGGGCAAAATAGTTGGGCATGAAATTGATTTTCGCTGCCAAAACGCGTCGTCCATCAAGATATGAAATGTCTGCCTGTACTATATAGTACTTGTATACACCACCTGACCTGAAAGTAAAGGATTTTCAGTTTCTACCTCAATTGTGTTTTCGCTCGATTAGGTTACCGAACTGTCGATCCGAACATTCGTTTTACGATGTGGAAATATCGTCCACACTGTGCTCTATTTTCAACCGAAAAATCCTCAAAATAAAAAATAAAAAACCTCTCCATCATCAAATCCCACGTCACGCTTATCCGATATTACTCTTCCTTAAAACAATTAAGCTGAGATTAATTTTGAAGGATGATTAAGCAAATGAGTGTCGTAATTAAATTCGGAGGACAAGCTGTTTCCCCCCAAAGTTTACGAAATGTTGGCGTAAGTTTTAATGAAATTTTAATATCAAGATCATTATGATGTCGAATTTTAACACTATGGAAACCACAAAAATATTATTGTGGGTAATAAATGTGGAAATTGTTTTTTTATGATTATAATAAAAAAAATGATTGTTTTTATAGAGAAAATGGAGAATTATGGCCAGATTTATTAAAAAAAATTAGTAAGAGTACAGATTGAGAAATTGTACCTCTTATAAGGAAAATGCAATTTTCTAGGATATTTAGTTGCGAATATAGATAAGATTATTATAATTAAAACTGAGAAAGATACTTTTATTCTTAGGTATAAAACTAAGCTTATTGAAACACAAATCCCACGGAATATATAATTAATTCAGCGTGCAGCTGTTGTTTCGCCTATTTCATTTTTTATTTAATCGTATTAAGTAAACGTAATAAACTACTTTTATTTATAAATTTATTTTTGTATCTTTCGAAGTTTTCATCATTGAAGGTACTACATTGCTATTTTAATGTTATCCAGATGGCAACAGTACTAAATCCTTATGCATGTAAGGGCCATTCAAAAAGGACGTCCTCGAAATTCCTTTAAAAATTGGACCCTCCCACACCACCTGTCCACATGGTGTCCATTTTAGCATGGACTCTCATTCACCCCTCCTTCCCATGTACACAGGGTGTATATTTTAGCCCAGACCCCCTCTCTCATAGACGCCCACAATTTTTTTTTTGGAAATGTAGGGTGTCCAGAAAATCCCTCACGTGAAAGCAACATGTCTCGGGGCCATTCAAAAAGGACGTCCTCGAAATTCCTTTAAAAATTGGCCCCTCCCCCACACCCTGTCCACATGGTGTCTATTTTAGCATGGACTCTCCTTCTTCCCCTCCCATGTACACAGGGTGTATATTTTAGCCCAGACCCCCCTCTCCCATAGACGCCCATAAGTTTTTTTTGTGGAAAAGTAGGGTGTCCAGAAAATCCCTCACGAGAAAGCAGCATGTCTCGGGGCCATTCAAAAAATACGTCCCTGAAATTCCTGTCCACTTGGTTACTATTTTAGCCCAGAAACCCCCTCTCCCCCACCTCTCATAGACGTTCTTAATATTTTATAGCAAAATTTTTTAAAAAGTAGGGTGTCCAGAAAATGCATTGGAACGTACAAAGGCCCATCCTATAAATTTCCAAGCACCTGTCTCGCTACCAATTCCAAGACATTTATTCAGATTTTTCTGATTATCGGAAATTTCATGACCCGGAAGGGAAATTCCAGCATAAAATTGGTGTATAAAACACATTTAGGCATAATTTCCGACTTTCCCGAGGTTTTAAAAATTCAAGTACATTTGGGACTGGGGCCACATTTCTTCCGGTGTCCATTTCCCCTTTCACTGACCTTTAAAACTCAATTAAACAGAAAATCCAAAAACTGAAAAATGTCATCATTAGTGGACGTCCATAATGTCTTTTCCCCTTCCTCCTCCTGTCCACGTCCCAGCAGACACCCCTCCCCTCTCTTGAGGACATCTTTTTTGAATGGCAGCTATGTACTTATACAGGGTGTTCTATTTGGTTATTTATCTTAAAGAAGCCTCCCTACCCCTGTCCACATGCCAACAGACCCCCCACCCCTACCTTACTACCCCCTCTTTCTTCCTCTTGAGGACCGTTCTTTTAGAATGGCCCCCAAGTACACTCCCCTATAAATTATTTAGCAAATTACGAGCTATTTCTGTGTAATATCGGAAGCAATTTTTCACAAAATGTTATTGCAGCACAATATATAATAAATAATAGCTGCTAATAAAATATTTTGAGCGTCATCACGTGATGCTTGTAAGTGGCTCACACTAACTCTGATTGAGCAAATTGATGCATGAATTTATTCTCGATAAAAATAGATTTTGATTTGAAGACGGATGGAATTGATGAAGCTTCCGGAATTTTCATTTTCCCCTCTTCTTATTTTATTTAATGGACATTTCATCAGTTATTCTGAGCTTGTAACAACTGTAATGAACCTCATTGTAGCGGAGATGTCATTGGGAATTCTTCGTTATTATCTGTATCATTAAATTAATCTTTTTTTCTTATTTTTATCTTTTTACAGCTCTTACAGTACGTTATGTAACGAAACGATTCATCGGGGAATATGACCCAACTTTAGGTGAGTCGAAATATGAATCGCCTACTTTATTTGTGTTTCTTTTTATGTTTTGTAACCACCAATGTTTGTTATTCTACTATTATTATTTTACTATTTTACAACTCGTATAATGGCCTCCAACTATATGATTATCTAATTTAAACAAATTACTGACACTTATCACATCATCTGCAAGGGGGAGAAGAGAGATGTGAAATGAGGTTTATATTATAACGCCATCTAGTAACAAAATTGAGCAACACAAATGGAACGGTTAGATTTGAATGGCATTGCTTTATCGGAATCGGTTTAAATATACTCTTCTTAAGTATATTATAATGTCCACTCGCCCATAAATTAAAATTTCTGTCTTCATTTTAAAATATAACAGTACTGTGTTTGTGACAATCTTTTAGGGGCCATTCAAAAAGAACCTCCCCGAAATTCTTTCAAAAACCAACACCTCCCCCTACCCCCTGTCCACACAGTGTCTATTTTAGCCCATACCCCCCTACCCTTTCACCTCATAGACGTCCTTAATTTTTTTGAAAAGTAGGGTGTCCTGAAAATGTGTTGGAATATACAAAAGCCCATCCTATAAATTTTCAAGCACCAATTCCGCAACGTTTTTTCCAGATTTTTCTGATTAGCGGAAATTTCCAGACCTCGAAGGGGAAATTCCAGCATAAAATTAGTGTTTAACACAAATTTAAGCATAAATCCCGATTTTCCCGAGGTTTTAAAAATTCAAGTACATTCGGGACTGAGGACACATTTCTTCCAGTGTCCATTTCCCCTTTTCACCAACCTTTAAAACTCAAACAGAAAATCCAGACGTCCATAATGGCTTTTCTCCCCTCCCTCCACCCCCTGTTCCCATGGTGTCCACGTGCCAACAGACCCCCAACCCCCCCTCTTGAGGACCTCCTTTTAAATGGCCTCTAAGGGCATTTGTATATCGTGACGTCAGTGACGTTCAACCCCCCCACAGCATGCGTCATATCACAATTGTCAGCACTTTTGTAGGTGAAAACTGAATGAAATCCCTTTGACCACGTGGCTTCTCTGAGCTCGACCTCTGACCTTTTCGCATCCGTGCATCATTAATCATACGATTTGGGTAACCGAGGATAACTCGTAATAAAATGCGGATATTCCGCCGAATCAGGGGATTTTTCGCTCGTTTGAGCAACATTTAAGTGCGTTGATAAGATTTTATTAAATCGTTATTCGGATTGACGACATTCATTCCTATTTTTAGAAAATGGTAAATCGGCCCATTCTTATTTTATTTAAATAAATGATGTGTAGGCCTAAAACCACGAATGGCGACGAAGAGTTAAGGTGTATGGAGGTTCTTATGAAAGGCCCTTTGTTGGTCGAGGAGGGGTCAATCATTTATGCTGATCCCGCGTATTTCCGGCATTAGTTTCCTTAGCAGCGAAATTCTCTATATCACTTGTAATGAAAATCTGAAATAATGATGACTTTGTATTAATGCGTGTCTACGCATTTTTAAAGAAGATAGATTTATATGAAAAGCATTAAAGGGTAATAAACTACACAGTGAGTCATAAAAAAGTAGAAACCGATATAAAAAAATGACAACTTCGTGAAAAATGCTTCGATTTAAATGAAATTTGGCATAGAACAATAGTGTAGGAACAAAATACTTGTTCCGGAAATGCTACAAATCTCGGATTTTTTCATTTTTCAACAAGACAGTAATTGAGAGACAGTTGAACTGCCGCAACCGGAAACGACACAGTTCCTCGAACCCAACCACTGGCCACCAAGCAGTCCGGACTCGAATCCGGTGGACTACAACATTTGGGGAGTTCTCCGGGAAAAGTTTTACAAATCGAAGATTATTAATATCGAAGACTCGAAACTGCGAATTAAGAAAACTTGGATTAAACTCGACCGGCGTATAATCGAGTCGTCAATCGAAGAATGGAGCGTTGGACTCCGGGCTTGCGTAAAGGCCACCAGAGAACATTTTGAGCACATTTTATAATTCGTTTTTGTTCCTACACTATTGTTCTATGTAAGTGCCAAATTTAATTTAAATGGAAGCATTTTTCACGAATTTGAGATTTTTTTATTGGGTTCTACTTTTTTATGACTCAGTGTATACGCCTAGTTACACTATGCTGTACATGATCTGCAAATCCTACACAATCTACCTATTGTGTAAATATAAGGTTTTATTTGTTTTTTAAGTGTTTATATTGCCGAGAGCTTTCTTGATTATGATTTTATATCTTTGTTTATAAAACAGCCGCATTGTTTGAGAGAGGGAATGAAATTCTGCTTAAAATGCTACATTTTTATCTAATAATACTATAGCATTACCTCATTATTAAGGAATACATTCTCAAAAGTCTATATGATGACTTTCCGCATTTGTTTTTCTTATTAAATTCAGTAGGTACTTTCCTTAGAAATACATCTTCGTAAATTCATTATAAACATACTTCATAAGATATACAGTTTTTGTTAGCTCATGGAAATAACGTGGAAGTTTCCATTGAACAACAAAACTGTCAGCATTCCTTAAAGTATTAAAAATTAAACTAGTGCTCAATCATTTCTCTTAATAACTTGTAATGGATTACATAGTATCTGCTTTAATGTACTAATGCTTTTTACAAAAATCGATACAGTTTTCCAAAAAACTACATAGAGAGCGTGCAATTACTTGTTAAGGGGGATTAGAACCATATCCCTTTCAAGGGGAAAATTTGCAACGACACTCACAGTCAAACAAATAAGGATTAAATAAAAATAAAAATTGTTTAAAATAGCTTTATAAATCAGCAAGGTCATGTACTTGTCATTTTTCACGTTAAAATAGTAGATTTTTTAAAATTAAATTATTATCTGAATTTTTGCAGTCACAACTTGCCTATCTCATGCTGTCACCTGCTGGCAGCGTGTGCAAAATAACAGACATTTTTCTAACTTGTATATTAATTTTGAAAATCTACCATTTAAAAGTGAAAAACAACAAGCAGAGGCCCTTGCTGATCCATCAAGCCACCCCAAACAATTCTCACCCTCACTCAAACCCCCCCTCATTCAACTGTGAGTATCTTCACAAACCTGACCCATTTAAAAGGATAGGGTTGTGATCCCTCTTAAGGCACTGCAGGTCCCAGGCTGCCTCACCTATAATTTGGGATTGTTACGTCATCTATTACTTTGTTATGGTTATGTTTTAAAGTCAGTGTTTACGATTGTGTGATTAATTATTGATAGTTACCTCCATATCTTACCTCCCTGGCCTTTTCATGATACTTATCTATGTTCTTATGGAGTGATTTGAGTTCCATGCCGATGATTTGTCGGATCCTTCTTTATTTATAAGGGATGCAGCTATGAGAGTTGTCCTATATAAGAGCCACACGGATGGCATGTTAGATTGTAATAATTTCGATACTTTATTGGTTAAAACACAGTGGACCGTAAAATATTATATGCTAGGATATTCAATTCAACTCAGTACCCTACAGTCCGCAAATAAATACCATATTGTAGGAGGGCCGTACCCAATTTCAGGAAAATCCTCCCCTAAGTCAGTAGCGACTTAGACATCATTGTTAGATTGAATTTTTACTAAGTCTGGACTTTCTCCAGGAAGGCTATTCCATCGTCTAATCGCACGCAAAAAGAAGGACCAATAGGAAGCATCCGTCTTGGGGCACGAAGCTCGGTCAAAGGATTTGAGTGATTCTGTCTACTCCTAGAGTGGCCATTAGGCGTAAATATATTTGAATTACGAGAAAGATTAAAACGTTCGAATAACCCATTAGATAACTTTTCGCGTCTGGACCTCAACGTGTCCCAATTTAGAGCGTGGGGCATTTCTGTCACACTCGCGGAATGTTGGTAACTGCCTTTAACAAATCTGGCTGCCCTACGCTGGACCATCTCTACATCCTGAATATGAGCCATCCTGTGAGGGTTCCAAATAGGAGCGCAATATTCCAACATAGGGCGAACCAGAGTTGGCGCAGACAGTTTCCGCTACATTTTCAGCACATTCTCGAAATACACGTTGATTGAATCTAAGGCGTTGGAACTTCGCCGCACCAACAATTTTTGTGAAATTGTGATACCAAGTGAGGTTTTTGTTCCAATACTTTTTACTGATGATGAACTTGTATTCCAAAAGCAATAGTTTGAAAACATCTTCAGAAAGTCGAGTCTTAGCAATGAAAAACCGGTTGATCTCAGTCCTGTGAGTCCAAAATGTTGCTTAAGAATCCGTTATCCTAACCTGTATAAGATGGCCTTTTGCCAATGGTATAACGCTTCCTGGCCCACTACTCTGTACTACCCTGTTTCCTTCTAGTTTCTTCATCTTATTATGATTGGCTTATATAAGAATGGTGAAAAAAAAGCTTTTAAGGACTTGAGTCGTGCTCATTGTTTGCCATTGAATTACTCTCTTATATGAGCTAGAGATACGGCTTAATGGCCTTATTGATCGTTTTTGTGATCGGTGCCATAAAAGAGACGGAAGCCCAGCAGCAGCACCCCCTATAATACACCTCCCCCGGTGTCCCTTCGCCATAAGGTGTTCTTGGCTTATGGATAAGACCGCCATCTTGGTTTAATTAACCTGTCGTATCTTTTTCGGATTTACTTTTTATACGATGGGTTTCTCATCTCTATATGCATTGAATCTCAACCAATGACGAAGCAGAATTTGATCATGCAGACAGACAGGAAGCGGAATTAATCTTTGACTCGGGAGGGAAAAGTGTTGTTGTGGACGAAAATGAAATTATTATACAGAGTCGTGATATTTTCGTCGAGATGTAGGGAGTGTAATATTTTTATAATACACTTGAGTGCAAAAAAATCGACTCACCCGCATGAATCAAGTAAAAATGTGTTTTTCTCAGCAAACAAATGTCCGATTTAATATCTGAAAAAATGTGTTTTGTAGACAATTTATTCCTGTTTAAAAATTCGCCTAGTGTGAAAGGGATTTCTGCCGAATTTTACCTGGAGAATAGCCCGCAATTCGTGCGGCTACTTCCGGCGGAGTGGTCATTTTATCGTGAAACCATTAATTAATGTCTGGATATTTGTACATTAATCTCTGATAATCAAATTAAATTCAGAAACACTTGTAGCCACAGGGATACAATGATAAATATGGCATAAATAATGAAAATTTGAGTTGCTTAAAGTTCAACATTTTTTTGCAAATTTTATGCGAATTTTATGCGAATTTTTCGCTTCAAGGATGCATCAGGAATTTTATGAAAATTATGCGAATTATAAAGAGGAATAAATTGGCTACAAAACACATTTTTCCGATTTTAAATCGGACATTTTGTTGCTGAGAAAAAACACATTTATACTTTGATTCATGCGGGTGAGTCGATTTTTTTGCACTCGAGTTTTATGTACAATGACGAAATCTTGAAATATGTGATGACCATTGGATGACCATGTTATAAGTGTCCAAAAATGATAATTTTTTTAACAGTAATCTAATTATTATTTTTTCATGTTTTGTTGTTTTAGAGAAAGTCTACACTCATCAGACAATGATTGGTAAAGAACAAGTTGCCTTTGAGATTTTGGACAGCGCTGGACAATCCCATGTATGTCAACTGAATTTTCTTTTGTCAATGTCCAGTTTTAGTATTTTATTAATTTATATATTCGATAATGATACCAATGTTATAAGGGGCTATTCCAAAAGGACGTCCTGAAGAGGGAGAGGGGTGGGGGTCTGTGGTAAGGGTGTCTATGAGGAGGAGGGGGAGTCTGGGCTAAAATGGACACCGTGTGGACAGGGGGTGGGGGTGGAGGGTCAATTGTTGAAGGAAGTTGAAGGAAGAATGGCCGCTTATAACATTAGTATCATTATCGAATTGGCAATTTGTCGACAAGAATTCCATATATGGGCATTTGTGGACAAGAATTCCATATATGGACATTTGTGGACAAGAATTCCATATATGGTAATTTGTGGACAAGAATTCCATATATGGCCATTTGTGGACAAGAATGCCATATATGGCCAAGTGTGGACAAGAATTCCATATATGGCCATTTGTGGACAAGAATTCCATATATGGCCATTTGTGGACAAGAATGCCATATATGGCCAAGTGTGGACAAGAATTC
>JAQGAE010001584.1:0-22079 GCA_034696685.1 Julus scandinavius
TGCATACAGCTTCTTTGCAAATCAAAAGCATTGGGTTGCTGATAAAACCTGATTTTATAAAGACGTTGTACCACTGTCTCCCCTATTCGTTAAATTTCGCAGACAATTTAATGTACATGTACTTTTATATATACCAAGTTGGCATTTGGCGTTAAATGAGACACCTAACAGCTTAATAGCCAATCAGGGCAAGTTTCCTATGAGCTTACTAGAGAATCAGTTAACTTTCTCGAGGATCTCGTATATACACTGCCCAAGAGACAACGAATTATTGCCCTCTGCGCCAAAAATTAGACGCTAGATTAAAAGTAACGTTCTTTCTTCTATCCCATAAGATCACCGATTAATCTTGGCAGACTGCGGCATACATTAATTACGTTTGAGTTGCACTAAACTCCGATTAGCGCAATGTCATTCAAACTGAGTTCCGTGAAAAGTTTTCAAGAGGTTCTGCAGCATTTAAAAAATTAAAATTTAGATTTATCAACTGATGTACTCACTGATTTATCATCTTATCAGTTGCAATGAATAATACTTCATACACAATTCAATAATAATTATTACACTTAAAAAAGGTAACACAAAATACAAATATTAAAAATTAAATAAAGAATAATTGAAAAATTGTCACTAGCTGTATTTGTTATTAAAAAATCGCATAACTAAACCATTTTTATGTAGTGAGAGGTGCTGAGCTCAAAAGTTCTGTACATTTAATTCAGGACTCCATTTAAATTGTGTTACGTAGTATTATTCGATGCAATTTTGGCTTGATTTTCAGTAAGAATTATATTATTGCATGTATTACTTAAAAATTATAAACAATGCGAATGTACAGTGGTTAGCTATAAAATATTATTTTAGATCAAATCGTAACTATCTAAATCTACATTTTATACTTTAACATTTTTTAAAAAAAATGCTAATTCAAGCTGCTGAATTAGTGCAAAAGGTGTAATACATTTCAATTAATGATCAAGGAAACCAAAAAATACAGTGTCTCCATCAAGTAACATCAATTGCAGAATGTATTCATGGATATATTGAATCATCTGATAACTTTTTTTTTTAAAAAAAACATCCAATCTGGAAATCGATTATCTTCTTGATAAGTATATTTACCTTTAAACAAAACAAATAATCGGGAGAATAGTAAATTTCGCAAAAAAAAAAAAAAAAAAAAAAAAACTAGTATGGTTACACGGTAGAAGATTGCTTTTAAATGTTAAACAACGTCTAAAAACAGTATTTTTTGTCACCCATAGCCTGCACTGACTTTAGGGCCGCTTTACTATACCGACGGTGTTCTCCTTTAAGAAACCCAATAACCTGGTAGGCTTATTCTGTGTATAGTTTTTCGTTTCAAGTGCATGTATCAACACCGAATACGCAAAAAATAGGCCCCTCCCATCGTTATAACTCCGTTCTCCAATCTTCTTAAAAAAAGCGTTCATCGACGATATGTTCACTGATTTCTCCTTCTCTTTTGAAAACGATGAAGGGGCACACACAAAAAAATACTGAATAAAAGTCGCAACAATAGCTGTCAAATTGGAGTCTGATTTGCCTGCGATGATCGCGTGTCTATTGACCGGCAGCCTCGTAATTAATTAGTCGACCGTAGGCCACCTGCCGGCCGTCGTTTGCAGTGCCATATCGGGGATCGCAACCCGTGTATCGACCGCACAATTTCTCAAAAACTTGGCGCGGTGGCGGAGGGGGAATCTTCGAAAGGAGAATCATGTTGTAGTCAAACATGAACGGCGAATTCTCCAAAGACCCAATCAACAATTGTAGAAAAGAAGATGGAAAGCTTATCGTCGAACACTAGCTGTGTGTGTGCCTGCCAGAGGGTTCGATCGAGAGCTCTATGTACTTTTGAGGGGATGCTAAGCCTAAGATCCAACCCTATGTTGTACCTGGCATGTTTCATTTTTCCGACAAACATTTGGCCACAGTAATTAAAATGTGCGATAACCAAAAAAAATGGTATCATAAACAGTGCTTTTCAAGGCATCTTGCCGAATACGAGGTAGTCCAGAAGTTACCTTATGTGCATTGCAGTGTAGTTCATGTACATTGCAGTGTAGTTTATGTGTATTGCAGTGACGTCTGTGTGTATTGCAGTGACGTATGTGTGTATTGCAGTGACGTCTGTGTGTATTGCAGTGAAGTTTATGCGTACTGCAGTGAAGCTTGTGTATTGCAGTGAAACTAATGTTTACAGAGAACCAAATGTAGGTTGTAGTGAAGCTTAGGTCTATTGCGGGGAAACATCCCTTAACATAATTAAAACAATATCGATATGAACATGGAATTTCTGATGCATCGCAAAACAACGGAGTTTCTCATCTTTTTAAGATTGTACACAGATCTGAGTTCTAAAATTGTGTTCCAGGTGTAAATGCGTTCTTATGAAAATTGCAAGATTTAGTAAAAAACAAAGTTTTGCACATATATTCCAAGTAAAAAGTGTGTTTTAAATATCTAGTTTTTGTGTGCCAATGTGTTAAAAGTGGCTTACAGTGTAGTGTGCACAGCAAACCTATGATTGGTGTACTACACGTGATCAGCGCGATTAACTTTGATTAACTCTTGAATAGAAGTTTATGTTCGAACCTGATTAAGATAAATACATTTGCACAAGATGTTATTAGATGCACGATTATTGTCATCACTGAACATGTCAGTTAACATTTTGCTTTCGACTCCCACGTAAGCAATTATCAATTAGCGAACAATTTTTTTTACTAAATGAATTAAGACCACTAATGGATTGTTTTGGGTCGATGAATTCACACGCAATGGCGCTGCAATTACTGGGATTCGGAGGATTTCGAGAAAAAAAATCCCGCTTTTAAGCAAACGTCCATCAAAGGAGTAAATAAACAGGGCAAAAATAGGTCTGAGATGCACGCGATTTCAGCCCACACAAAATTCAATGGCACTCGCGATGCATGTAGTAATTGCACACACAAAAAAGTAAACAGATTAGCCAAATCATTGTATTCCAGGGAAATTGTTGTTCAAGTCATCAAATCCCTAGACGATAAAAAAAACTTTCTGTTATAGTCGTTAGTATGCTGGTGCAACCTTAAATTACTTGTAGATAATAACTTTGAAAGGTGGATACAAATCCTTTTCAAAGAGTCAGTTATCAAAACTGCAAGCAGTACAGAGTGTTCGAAATACTGGATATCCGAGTAACTGATTCTGAATGGAATAATTATGATCTGTAACTGAAACGATTTATACAAAACATTTAGGTTTAGGGTAACCATTGATGAACCCATGTATACAACCTTATTTTGTATTTTGAAATTGTTTATAATTGTGAATTTAGAATAAATTTATTTAGAATTTGAAATTTATAGTACATTTTTTAAAATGCTTTACATAAAAAAATATGCTCATATATCTTAAACCCAAGATAAAATTTATATTAAACTTCACTTTACCCACGTCAATGAATCTTATATGTTGATCTTGTTTATAATTACAAACACAACTAACCTATAGCCCGAAAGTTAAAATATTAAAAGTAGAAGATCTGTGTTATTGTACTATTTTGAACCAATCTTGGCATTCCAAAAAAAATAAAACGTCTAAAATACTAGATTTTAAAAATGTTATTATGTAACAACTATAACAATTAATTCTCTAAGGGGCCATCCAAAAAAGACGTCCCCGAAATTCTTTTACAAATTGACCCTCTCTCTCTGTCCATTTTAGTCCAGACCTCCCCTCCCCTTCTTACTTCACAGACGTCCTTAATTTTTGTTGAAAAGTAGGGTGTCCAGAAAATTTGTTGGATCATATAAAGGCCCATCCTATAAACTTCCAAGCATCCGCCTCGCTACCAATTTTACGACATTTTTCAAGATTTTTCGGATCAACGGAAATTTCCTGACCTCTAAGTGAAATTCGAGCATAAAATTGGTGTTTAACACAAAATTAGACATAATTCCCGACTTTCCCGAGGTTTTAAGAATTTCAAGTACATTTGGGACTGGATACACATTTCTTCTGGTGTCCATTTCCCCTTTCACTGACCTTTAAAACTCAATTAAACAGAAAATCGAAAAACTGAAAAATACCATCATTAGTGGACGTCCATAATGGCTTTACCCCTCCCTGATCCACCTCTTGAAGACGTCCTTTTAGAATGACCCCTAAAACTATGGGACACAGCTGAGAAAAGCATATTTATTTTACATATGGGTTGCTCCTATGCCAAAACATGTTAGTCAGTCTATAGTAAATTATGATGAATTTCTAGGGTGGCCATTTTAATATATTGGATAGAATTTACGAAGGTAAATTTCGGACACCCTGTATTTTGTTAAGCTACTTAAGCTAATGTATGGAGTAACATCAATTCTGACAAGAAAAACAATACATTGATTTTCTAATCAATGGATCCCCAAGTCTTCCCCTCAACTGGATCCTCCTCCCCTGTTTTGCATATACAAAAACAAGATTAAGTAAGCTTAACGGACAACGCTAACGATGTTATTACATCAGGGAGGCAAGAGCGAGGGTCGACCATCAATTCCAACTAACATTCAAAAGCATGTGTACCAAGATTGCAATATCATCAACCGAAATGTATCTCCCGTCTTTAACGTTAATTAAATGTTTATTTTTACGATTGTAATTCTCTCTTTGTTCGTTCGTTCCATGAAATTTTCATGAACTTTTGGCGAAGGAGATTGTGGACTAGTGATCCTCATCTGACCAACATAGTCTCTCACTGGCAACGAAACATGTCCCAAGTCACGTGACCCACATTCTAGCAAAAGGAAAGCAAACGTGAATAAGATGGCCATTAAAAATGCATGCAGCCAAGTGCGCTTGCAATAAGCTACATACTACATACATACCTTTAAGAAAAAATCGCACAAGTGATGAAAGCCAAATATAAATGGCAAATGGGGGTCGTTCAAGAATGAAATATCCTACAAACGAGATCATAAGCTGGGGAAATGTTGCGAGCTTGGTTGAAGCAAAGCATCATTTTTCTCTCATTGCGGTTAAAGGAAAAATACGAAACAATGTGGATTACTTCCATGGAATGTTTCACCATCCTTAGAATTGCAACGCATTGCTCAACGCCATACAAGGTAGATATTATAAATACAATATGGTTTCACTCTATGATAGGATTACATAACTCGGAACTGGGTCAAAATCTTGAAAAAAAAATCTCGAATCAAAAAACATCGAAAATCAAAATCTCGAAAGAATAAAAATCTCGAAAACCAAAACATCGAAAAATCAAAAAGGGTTATCAAAAAAAGCAACTAGGTCAATCATTCAAACCATTCAAATATTTAATAAACTAACCTAACCTAACGGCGAGTTGAACACCATATACTACCTGAAGACATAAATCGCACGAGTTTTGATTTATTGGATGATAGACTGTCGAGATTTTCCTTTTCGAGATTTTGCCTCTCGAGATTATTTTTAAGTTATTTTATATTTCGAGATTATTTTTTCGAGATTTTGATCAAGCACGACATAACTCTTACATAACACGTTTTGTTTTAGTTTTTTTTCGCTGGGGATGTCGTACTATTATATTGAATGATAAAAAACAGAAAATCCATGTGTTATAACCTCATTAATCTCTTAAGATAGTATTACACCATCAAAGGACCTTAGATTTAAATCTCTTAGAAACAGTGTATCCTACGTGTTGTTCATCATTGGAACAATATGCAAAGGTAACAACCGAACATTTAATCATCAAAACATATATAGTATACAAAATAACTGTTTGTACCTAATCTCTTCCATAGCACTTCAAGATTCTGCGGAATTTTCCCATAATGAAGATAGGAAAAATGCACAAAAAAATGAATTTGTTTATTATCAGCAGTAAAAAATGAAAGAAATCTGGAACTATTTTATCAAATTCTGCAATAATTTGAGCATTTTTCCCTATTTATCGAAAACTACTGATATCAGTCAGTATCGATAATTCGTTTTGCTACAAATTATCCCATAATAAAGTTAGGGAAAATAACATAAAGAAATCTGGAACCAATTTTACCAAGTTCTCCAAAAATTTGGGAACTTTTCTCTTATTTATCAAAAACCACTGATATAAATCTTTATCGATAATACGTTTTCATACCAATTTTCCCATGGAATTTTCTCATAATAAAGTTAGGCAAAATGCCATAAATTTAATTTATTCATTATCAGCAGCAACAATAAAAGAAATTTTTTCCCTAAATTCTCCAAAAATGTGTCAATTTTTACGCTTCTTCACGAAAACTATTGATATCGGTCAGTATCGATACTTCGTTTTGATACTTATTTCGATACTAAATATTTGTATTTTGACGTATACTACGATTCCCACCTCCATGAGGGGCAACAGTTTTAACGAAAAGGCTACGAATCAGAAACCCCTGACCAAAACGATTCCAACAAGTTTTGCAATGGCAACAGATCCAAACTTCAGGTAATGCAATAATAAAGGTATGTGGGTATACATTGGATTACACTAAATATTCCAGCATCCAATCTGTCCCTGTACAAGAAGTAACTTGATTGCTTATCAACAACAGCGCCACCTACGTTCCCATCAAGGTGCATCGCATTGATGAGCGCATTATAGAATCGCAGTTGAGTGCTCATTGAAAAAAGCAGCGGCGCTCAAGGGCTCACAATGAAAAGTATATTTTCTCCAAAGTCGCGTTTCCACGCATCAGCGCCATCTTGGCCCCAGAGGAAATTCCTTATGCAAAATTCGGGCGATTGCGACAAACAAACCAGAGTGATAACGCGATCGATGCGATTCCCAAGATTCCCTTCAATTTGGCTGTTGTCAAAAGTATGATGGGAAAAGGGGTTGGTGTTAGGGTGAGGGCGGTTATCCCTCCTCTCAACTATTTCACAGATGACGTTACGTCCCGCCATCTATATACACGACGAATTGGCGTTTTGCTAATGCATTGGCATTCCGTTACCAGCGCCTCGGCGTCACGAGGTCCTCGGCACGCCCTGAAAATTCGGTAAATTTGTCGCGATAATGTCATTAAAAAGACGCCGAAGCTCGTTGGAAGGCCGTTTTGGAGAGCCCTCGGAAGCGCATTACGCCGAGTATGCGAGAAATCAAATTAAAAAAGGCACCGGGGCCTGGTAACCATCCAGAAATGCGGTCGCTTAAACGTAAATGAATTTACGTCGTGGGCGTCGGAAACCGCTGCTGGGAGAAAACTCGCCAAATTAAAAGCGATGGAATTTCGACGTTGAAGTCTCTCGGTTCCAGAATTCCATTCGGAATTCCAGTCCTTTGATGCTCTGGCGTCAGTGGGACCGAGGCGAAACTAGGCCAAACTTCTCACAACGAGCTAAAAACACCCAAGGACGAAGAAAAACTTAGCTTGAGCCCACACTCAAAGTATGGGCCTGCGATTGGTGGCAGGCAGAGTTTCCACGAGAGAGAAACTCTCGAGATGCTTTCGATTGCATGCAGTTCTCAATGTAGCACGTGCAAAAATGTGCTTTCTACTGTTCGAGAGCTGGCTCTGATAGCAGCTTGCAAAATATGAACCATGTTCGAATTTTGAGAGTAGCTCTCGAGAGTTTGGCCAAAAATGTAGCAAAAAACGCCCTGATTAAGGCGTTTCCCGGATAGCAGAAGAGCATTGAGTAGATGCTCATGTTTAGGGGTTTTTAATGTTTAGAGGAAAGTTTGTGGAACACGAGATGTGACGAGTAACTCGCGAGATTTATTCTCACGTGGAAATGCGCCTTTAGGTGGCTGGGATTCTAAAACCATGCAGGATGGAAAAAGCTATTTGATGACATGTATGTACCATGTATCGACAATAACCACTATATATAGTCATACTTGTCCTACAAATGGTCAAATATGTAACATTTATCAGTTCAATAGCCCTACATGACAGCATGGGGTCAGAATCCACTTCTGATAACCATAGTTAGAACAGGTCCACATTAGAGAAATTGTTCTCTGAATGCAGCACAACTTAAACTTGTGTGCGTTCTACCAAAGTTGGATTATATGGACATCAGCTAAATTTGTGACTAATGTGCACCCGTCCTTATTTATCAAGTTTCCATATATGGATCTTAGTAGTCAAGTTATAAACACTGTTTGAACATACAGCATACATTCATACATTAGGATATAGGAACATGAATGTCTGTATAGACAAACCTTGACACGTATTTTTCAAACATGCGCTTATATGGCCATAGCCACCTAGACATGTCTAATGTCTGAGGGAGAATTATTCCAAATTTCCATTAAATATTTGATACTATTTCGCTTTGCTTGTCATAAAGTTTCCATATTGTAAGCTAAACTCAAACGGCCCACGACCAATTCCAGAATATTTCTCCAAAGAGCTCGACAACTTATTTACAAGATGCTTTTTAGACAATTTTTTTTCTTCCAATTAACGGAAACTTCCCGCTCTCAACAGGAAATTCAAGCATAAACTGGTGTTTACCACAAACTTCAAGCATAATTCCCGACTTTTCCTAGGTGCGAAAAATTCAAGTACATTCCCCGACTACTGGACCCCACATGTTTCCACGACATCCTCATGCGCCACGGTCCTTGACTGGCAGTTACAAATAGATGACGCAAAAAAAACACATTGCGCACGCGCCCACCTGTCCGGGATTGAAGTGACCATTGTTCACGTGTCATCACTCCAGGAATGCAACCAAGTCATAGTCATACTTTGAGCGAATGGCGTCATCACACCCGACCATTATTTTAAAAACGTAAACATGGCATGATGTCAGTCTCGCATGGCATCAATCAAGAATCCAGTTTATGAGCAGTTTCACAAACATGGCCCTTTCAAACCAAAGTTCCTATAGAGGGGATCCACGTGAGGCTCCCCCACATTACTTCCAAACTCCCCATGAGCTAACCAATTGAGCCACCGTCCATCATCAGCGTCCTGTAAGCATGCCTTTGCTACAACACCACTTATAATTCCCTCATCCCATTCATTGGTGCAACCCTGTTAAGGGTGGTGCTACCTGCTGCGGGTTCTCACCAGGACACTGCGGATCCCCTCCTAGCAACGCATCCTGAGCTCAGGAGGAAAAGGGGGAGAAGGGGTACCGCCTCGAAAACACTCGAAAGCGGGGTTGCTATAGCGCTGCGGCGGAAAAATCAATCTGTTGAGTTGGCATTGATTTTTCCAATGTGTTGCATTTTCCCGGGAATGCCCTGTCCTCCCCTCCCGCCCTGGGTCCCGGCAAACGCGCGCACGCTTCTTAATCACATCACCGGTAACGAATGCGTCAGGCTGAAAGCAAATTGCGGCAAAATTAGGAGGCAAGAGTGGGAACTGAATTACTGGAAATTGGAATGCATTCGTGGAAAGGGTGCAATGGATAAAACAAAATCACAAAAAAAAAAAAAAAAAAAACCCGATGGTTTGTGTACGAGTGCCGCACGCGGTGACTGCATGTACCTGGATGCGCATGCAGGGAAGATGTGTTCCGTTGCTCCGCATAGCGGATGAGATGGAGGGGGGGGGGGGCGCCATTCGAATAAAAACACTCCAGAAGCTAAGAGTAGATTACTCAATTAAACGGGTTATTACCTTGCGAGTGGAGAAGGACTTTGTGTCGTGCATCGATGCCATGATCCCGGTCGTCACACTTGTTGCATCGCGGTCGGGAGAGATGCCCGCACGGAGAGCGGAAATGGCCTACGACTGCGAGACGTCCATGCCGTGCCGGAGGATGCACTTGGGAGGGGGCGCCACGAAGCAACCTGCGAAAGACAGTAGGAAAATGTGCTAACTTGCTTTTGGCTTCTCGTACAGGGAGTGTGAGTGGTTTAACCTTTCATACACCCAAAGGGCCGAAAGAGCACTGGCAAGTATGCGTGGGACTTGAGAGCCTAGAATTACGGTGTTTAGTGATGATGCAGTAAGGGAGACCGGGGCACTTTTTAGAATTCATTTTTTTTTTTTTGGGAAAAATATTTAACTTGTAGCATTTTAAAAGAATAACAGTAATATACAGCCTTCGGGATCTGTATACATTTTTTTCATCGTTTTAGAGCTACTAGTTTCTTTGCTATAAAAGATTAAAGTTGGTTGCGCAGGCTGTCCCACTGTGCCCCTATACCGGGGCACAGTGGGATATGGCATGGGGTACAGCGGCCCACGCGAAATTAACACAAATTTTACAAGGAAAAGAACACCACATTGATTAATTGTGTTTAATTCAGCACGTCAATTTAAAATTCCAAGTATAAATTACAAAAACGATTACAATTAACCGTAATTACAGCAGCTTTCATATATTTCACTGGTTTTTTTCTGTGATTGTGAACCATTTTTTCTTTAAAACATAAATTTAAACATGGCTTTCATTTAAAGTTATGATTAATGAGAAAATATAAAAATATTTTCCAAAAACATTAATTGGGTTATGTTGGAACATGTCCCACTGTACCCCATAATGTTGTGGTCCACTGTACCCCGTATAACTAATTTGATTTAAATAAGGCCTTACAGCTGATAACATGGCTGATTAACATAAACTTTAGTTTGAAATTATAGCTTGATATATACGCAGAAATTTTGGTTAATGAAAGAGTGTTGCATACAGCTTCTTTGCAAATCAAAAGCATTGGGTTGCTGATAAAACCTGATTTTATAAAGACGTTGTACCACTGTGCCCCGGTCTCTCCTACTTGTACTTATTTCTTTAAATAAATGCTTATGTATACTTCAAAATATATCGTGGTAACTATTCCAACTTAAATTTCCAAGGATTTAATATTTTTTCTTGAATGTTTCCAAGGCCTTCCAAATAACGTTTTTTTTAGAGGAGTTTTGGACCACCCTGAACTAGTGTCCATTGGCGCAGCTCTTCAGCTAGTGGTAACCAGTCAAAAAGAACTGTCCAAAAATCTTATTTACATGGATTAGTTGTCCAAAGACGATCAGTTATAGGTTTTGTCAATTGCGTGAACCTTGGCATACTGTATCATTCCAGAACAACTATGAATTGGCAGAGACTTTTATAGTTCCTGATAATGTGAATCTAGGCATACAGATATCGTTCCAGCTCCAGTTTGAATTTGAGGACCAAACTTATAAGTAGTTTACAAACCCCTTTCCAGTGTGTCAAGAGGTTAGTTTTCAGACTACATCCTCCATGCAATGGCATGGGAGATATTGAGGATGCTGAGCATACTGAGGAAAGAGTGTGCAGTAGATATAAAAACAGGACATGTCTGGACAAGTACATGGACATTTTCCTTTATAAATATTCTATACTAGGCATCTTTCGTCACATACATGGCCATGGCTGCAGCAATCATTCTTTTATGCTCGTAATCAAAAGTATAGTCTAGTTTTAATTTTTTATTCCAGTTTCCTTCTAGACTTGGCCTCCACCGGAGCATTTCATGTATGCAGATTAACTTTGCACACAAACCCCACAATTGATAAAAACTCCTTTTTCTACGAGGGATCCAGGGGCAACCCAGAACTATAGTTGTCTTCTACATAAGACTCAACAAGTGTCATGCGCCAAGAATTCGTTAGAATTTTTTTTGTTCAACCAACCCTCCTTCCCGCCTCGTCCGAACGCATGGCACTTTCACGCTTGGCAAACGTGAGTTTCAAGCATGACAGAGCAGCAGGTTTCCCACACTACTTCTTCGTTGCGATGGCAGCAAAGTCAAATAAAGTAGAGGGCGCCCATGCAAGCACCACTGGTCCAACTTGCTCTTATTATTGATTAAATTTCTACCTCGAATGTTGCCATGGTGATTCCCGATTGAATGCGCGGGGAATTCAGAATAGATTTTCATTCAGGAGAAGCAAGAAAACATGAAAATCTGGATTCGACCCTAAGGACACGCCAACGTTGATGGAAAGCAGTGATCCACAACGCAAATGGCCCTTTACGGCTTTACCACAGAACATGTCAGAAATATGATGAATGCATAGTCAAGCCGGAGATTAAAATCCTACCTTAAATTCCTAGTTGTCATTACTGTATTTAATTCCCAACGTGACCACCGCACTTAATGTAACCCACTTAACGGCTTTATAGTGGACAGGAAATGGACAGCCATGACTTTGACTGTAAGTTATTGATTGCGTAATTTCATACATGTTTAATTTAACCCAATTTGCATTCTCAGCCATCAGCCAATAACGGTAGTCTTGGTATACAATACAATTACTATATTCACCCTCTAATGTAAATTTAATTCACATTTCGTCAACAAGGCTTTGGGCTACACGATCAATGGTATCAGGTGAGTCAGACCAACTGTTCAATAAAAAAAAATGATTGTGTGTGGGGACATTCACGAAATAAATTCCTTGTGAATTCCGGTATTAAAAGTCACGTGGTGCAACTCTGCATGTCAAGTCTGAAGGTCAAGTTGCACGTTCTGCTTCATAATTATCATTACAAGAGGACTTTGTAGCATAACTGTACCTATGCGACCGATGGCGTCAGTTTGGACACTTTAATAAAATTTTATATTCAATTCTAACATGTTTTCATGACCAACAATGTTTTTCAGAAACGTCTCCGGAACATGTGATTGCGTAAATTGTTATGAAGTGTTAATTAACATTTTGAAAATATCTCTGGAATGTCATTCTGAAGCAGTGAGGGACTAAGTTTAGTAAGAGTGTTAGCCAGCGAGGGGACAAAGAGGCCCCTCCACAACTACATGATTAATTCTATCATAACAAAGGGGCTCATTTTATTAGGGACCCACAGGTCCTACTTGCATTATCAGACAAGCATGGTTAGCCCGCCACGGTTCCGAAGTTGTCATTTTGGGAATGTGATTGCATGAATTCCGAAATTGTTAGTTCAGGAATGTGCCAAGAAAATGTCCCCTTAAGGTATCTTTTAAAAAATTAACGAGCACTTGAAGTATGTGCATTATGTGTATTTCAATGAGAAATTGGCTCTCATTTTTTTCAATGAGATAAAGAAAAATATTTTTTTTAATAAAATAATCCCAGATGAACATTTTAACGTTTTCTTATTAACATGTTGTACTCTACCACAAACACTTCATAAACTGTTTAACAAAGACTTAACAGAAGAAATTTTAAAAAACTTGAAAATCTACTGAAAGAGCTAGACAACAAAGGGAAACCATAATGAGCAAGGTGACCAATTAGGTCAATTATTTAAGATTATGTAACCAACCTGTAGTCGAACTGGCAAGACGAATTCAGAATCGCAGAAAAATAACCTAACCACGACAAACTTATAAAATACAGAACCGAATTGATTTCGCGTAAAACAAATCCCGACATTTTCACCGTTTTCGGGACCCAATAAAAAATCCCGCATCCAAAAAACACCAGCTGATAATTCAAAGTTCCGAAACACGCGGTGCATTGTTAAAAATGACAAGCGTCGTTGCATAACGTTCCCAGCGCCATCTATGAGAAACATGTGGCAACCCATGTGGAGTTGGTGTTCGATTTCAACTATTCGTTAGGTAAAATTTGATTAAATAAGCTTATTAGACCAGTAGAAATTAAACAAATTGCTTAGTCAATGACTGTTTGGGCGTCCGACGTCAATTCCAAGCACACGTGGGTGAGGGGGTACCATACAAGGGGGTGAACTACTTTCGGTTTCTAGGCTGACGTCCATCTTGCCTCGCACTTTTCAAATTCTGGAAAAAGAAAAAAAAACTTGTCCAAATGGCACAGATAAGTTGCAGGTTAATCGAAGCTCTCGATCAAATTGAAAAGCGGGTAGAATTGCTTCGTCAAGAAGCAATGACTCTGGAACAGGAAAAAGGCTGTCTTCTGGAAATGCTGCGGACTATTCAGACTAACAAGGATTTGGCACTTGTCACTGAAGGTATAATCTGCATGTCCCTCTCAAGTTCGTTATTTTTTATAAATCGATGATAAACTTACTAATCTAATCAATTAGCGTGTTAATTGTTCGTTTGAAGTCACGACTGTAACTCGTGCTTAACAACTCGTAACGTTGTAATAAGGTTAATTAGCAGAGTAACTAATATGTCCCATGGGTATCACCATTACCAAATTAGGCCATAAAATATTGAACAGGCGTGGGTGTACCTCTGGAAGCCTTGTCAAAGTCCAGCAGGAAAAAAAAAACGAAATTATTTTAGTCCCTTCCGTGTCACGACTTAAATTAATTCCTGCTAATACTCGAAATGTTGTGAGTTTAAAACCCAACTTGCGTTTTAGGCATTATACATCTCGGGAGGTTTATTTGAAAGTGGTATTTATGTGGAAGCCAACCAGTCAGCTGACAGTTCACTGCAAATAGTTGTCATTATTAACTGTGATCTGCTTTTATCTGGAGGCATCATTAGGTTAAATTTGGAAAGTACATATAGAATAGGGCCGGATTAGTGATCACGGAACCATGTGATTGTATCAAAAAGCGACCCAGAATTGCCATGGAAACGTTTGTTTTCCCATTCTAGCATTATCCATTTGACAACCTGGGTCACTGTCTTGACCATAGTCAAGATAGCCAAGCCAGCCGCGGAATTGAACCCAGGTATCTCAATTGAAGAGCAGATAACGTATAACCACTAAGGCACCTATCTTGGTTGTACATGTTGGTCCTTAAATAATCGCCAATAAATGCACATAGTCCGATTATGTAGCGCTATATTTCATCGAACACCATACGTTTTTTCCGGTTTTATTCTACGATGACCATTTCGAATGTTTTCTGTTTGCAATTAGTATAGAAGGTAATCTGTAGACCCTTCACGACACACCGGTTGAAAAACACTGATCTAAGGGACACCTAAAATAAATTTTGCAAAATAATTTTAAAGAAATTAATTGCATGTATAAAATGGAATATGACTTTCCAGATACAAACATGTCAAAACGTTTATAATAATCTATTACAAAATCATGGCATATAAGCTTAATTAATTTTCCTAAGTATTGTTGCTCAATTTCCCGATATTTCATAATGTCACTATCATGAGATCTAACTTACTGTTTTGCTTTGCAGGTGAGCGTGAAGAAATCCACGTCAATGCACAACGCTTGATGGGAAGATGCATAAGTGTCGAAGTTCAAGTTTCAACTCCTCGAAATTCTGTTCAGGAAGCAGCTCTCATGCAAGTGGATCAGCTTATCGAAGAACTTTTGTGTCGTTTGCGGACGGATCTATCAGGATCAAAGATGGCTTGTCGGGCCTTCTTGAACGCTTGCTTGTCTGACGCCAACGGCCCCATTGACCAACGGTTTCAGAGTGCAATCATAGACTGTGCTGCCGAGGACCAAAAGAAGGTCAGAAAGAGACTCGAAAGTCTTCTACGAACCATTGAACACTCCGAGAAGAACGTAATCAAAAACATGTAGGTGCACATCAAAGTATGGAATACCGCTGAATTTGGCATAAGAAGAGGATGTTTTACCAGCTCCGTGTTCTGCATATTTACTCCCCTGCCTCCTGGGGATAGTTACTTAGTCGTGCAGCTAACAATATGCAGATAGCGTAGATCGACTTGTGCCATCCGTAAGCCTCTGTAGTGTCGCTCGTCGAATAACAAGTGAAGCACATCTGAAAGAAGATGCCGGCATATTTGAGGAACTACCTTTGTTGTTAAAAGAGTGCCAGTAACTATTGTTCATTTATACCTAAAATCCGCGCATGTGAAAAAAAAAATTGTGAATTATAAAAAATTGGGCCGCCCTGGGGGCGTATTTACGAGTTCTTGTTACGTTATAAAATTTTATATTTTCCAAATTAAATATAAAGTGTTGAGTCTTGTGTTGTCCGGTTGCAAAACATAAATACCCATTCAAAGGTTAATAAACATTTGTAAAGGACAGACATTCAAAGGAATTGCCTGCCACTATAATAAATACAAAGTATGTCTACATAATCAACAGGCGACGTTTTTTTTTTTTTGATTACTTATCGGAAATGGACGGGAGTTAAGGCATTCGAGATTGTTTGTGCTCATAATAGTACACAATTCTGGAACACCAGTTTTTTGCGTCGGCTCTTGTTTGGTTGTAAAGTGATCGTTCCTGCGCTGATCCCTGTGCTGGTCCTTTTCTTGTGTTTCTTGTTAGGATTTCTAGATGGGCTTATTTGTGTTGTAAACATGTCTAAATGGAGCATGGCATATGGAGAAAAAAATCCATTAGCTTAAGAACATGTGGGCTTCAGCAATGAGTTGGCCCTTGAAAGTCGAGGAAAAAGACGAGTCAACTTACTTGGCCCAACACTTTTTTGTTCAACCCCGTTGGGTTCCAAAAAGTTGTTCATTTGCACCAAATACTTCTCAGAGAGGTATTGAAAAACTGAAACGGTTTAACGAGATTAGTCAAGTTATCGAGCATGTGGTTTGAAAATTCGTTGTCGATCGCTTCTTACCTTCGTTGACATTGAGATCTTCTTTGACGGAAGTACGATAAAACCTAATTTTCATTTTCTTGGCTAAACTCTCTGCTTCCTCCCTAAAACAATGCCATGAATTAGTATCCGATAAAAGCACTAAAACACTCGTCTAACTGTCATTGTGCAATAAATTCCCTATGTTGGTTTTGCTCCTGTAGTATTTTAAACTATTTCCACAAAAATATCTTATAACCTACTTTTCCGGTTTTCTAAATGTATATAAAAAGTTCTAGACATGAGCAAGGCTTGTTTTTCATCGATATTCATATTAGATAAAACTGAATTAAAGAAGCTAGTTGTTCAGGTAGAGCAACTTTAGCAAAAATGTGAAAACACGCAATTTCAAATGTTGAACAATATTTTGTTCTTGATAAGCAATGTGTTCAAAGATAAACTTGGTCATCAATGCTCATTATGTTTCAGGATTAACTTTTCAAAACTAATTAGGAGGGGTTGCTAAATTGATATGCATTTATCATTACATCATGTCAAATTATTGCAATAACATGCACAAAAAAAACAATTAATTAGTAAGCAATAATGTCCTCTCGGTATCTCCAATAGGTGAGGACGTTAGTTGCGCAGATCGAACAACTATTGAAAATGTTGAAACACTTATAAGTTTCCACATTTTTATGCTTTACTAAACTGGATATATCTAAGTATCCACTTACAAAAATCCCCAACATAAATTAACAAAATAAACGCCAGGGAAGGACCAATTTTTATAGGAAAATCTCAGAGTTAACTCTGAAACAAAAGTTAAAAATCGCAAAAGTATAGCAAGTAAGTTTTACTTACGGAGTTATCGTTGCTTGGTCTATTAAGTCTATTTTGTTCTGTACGAGCACCATGGGAATGTCACCGCATTCGTCTTCCACCTGTGACGAAAAATGTTAACTTGATTGTTCTGTTGTCGACATTCAAACATGGCATTCCGTTATCTTTGGCATGCTATGCGTACCTTCATTTTCCATGACTTTATCGAGTTAAACGAGGCCCGATCCACAGTAGAAAAAGTCAACACGCAAGCTTGAGCGCCTAATGAAAAACAAACAAATCGTTTTGGACCATGAATACGCACAAGTGGAACTAGTTAGCGAAACACGCTTATACCTCTGTAGTATGCTTTCGTGATTGCGTCAAATTCCTCCTGCCCTGCCGTATCCCAGAGCATTAACCGTACCTCTTCGCCGTTTACTCTGAAAACAGTTGTTCATGGTTACGATTGGTCTTTTTCAACATAATATACTACTTGTTAGGTCAATGCTCACTCGATTTGTCGTTCTAGAAAATCCACGCCGATTGTCTTTTTGTAGTCCTTGGTAAAGACGCCACGGCAGAATCTCTGAATCAGCGAGGATTTGCCCACTGCCCCGTTTCCGACAATAACAACCTGCAAATGTAACACGAGCGCATTTGGTTAAAAAAAATCATTACAGAATGTTACAAAGTCTGTGTTCCCTAGATTTAAATTTATCTAAGAATTGCAGTATAAACTAATTTATTGTGAAATGTTATCAGGGAAGTAGCTGTGACTAGGACATGCTGTTCCACCCATTTCTGTAGAAAAAACAAGTATTTGACCCTCACTGTCAAAACATACTGCGGTTTGACGAGATATGGGTGGAGCAATACTTGTTCTCGGTCGCTCTGGTCCCAGAAACATAAAACCCAGGGTTATGAAAATCATGCACGACGTGAATCAAGAAACTTTAATGCGAACGGGAAGCGGATGCTCAAAGCTACAATCAAATTTTATGGACAAGATAATCTAATGTCATAAAAATCATGCATTTTTTTTATTTAAATTTTTCAATCTTAAGTTTGTTAAGTTGATCCAACAATAGAGTTCAATAACGTTTAATGCCTTTACATTCTTAAATGAAATAAAAATACAATAAAATAAACTTGAAATAGTGGTTCTGGAAGCAATAAATAAATCTATTAAATTCCTCTAAATGAGTTTATTAAGATAGTGAAATGGGATCCAATGTTACGAACGCATAAAAATGTCTTTAAACATTAACGTTAGTTATGCAAATTCGTAATGGGTGCTCAAAAAAAAGCACATTAAGTTGATAAATTGTGAGAAAGTGACAAAAAAAACAACTAATATAACAACTCAATAACTGTTGTAAGCTTGCCTAATTGTTTCTGATACCAAATCTGAAGTTAAATTAGTTTATTTGCAGTTGCAGGATACTAAAAAATGTTGACCCTATTAACTCTGCAACCAGTGGGCATGGAAGTTATAAAGTTAACAACAACAAAATGAAGGGGCAAAAATCAGAAGTTTACAAACACAATAGCTATAACATATCTTAAACGACATTAAATTAAGAAATGGTTTGGAGTATAAAATTTTGTTTCCAGGAACTTTTAATATGAGCATGTACAATACAACATCCTGGTTTTGACCAGAGATCGGTTTATTAGAGATATTATACCAAAAAGATTGATTAACAATTAGCATATTTCCAAAATTGATCCTTACTTTTTTAAATAATTTCTTAGAAATGTTTCCAATGCAATCACAGACTCTTGTTGCGCAACATACTACTAGTATCTGTGCAATTTTTGTTGTATATGCAGTTGTATTTATATTTCATGATTTTTGCAAAATAAGTAGAGATAGTTTCATTTTTTGTCCCTTCCGAAACCGCTGGATAAGCCGAGGAGCCAGACAACGGGTTCTCTATATAGAAGAACCGAGAACTATAGGACCGATTCTAATGGTCATCTAAAGTTTTAATAAATGTTGTTCCACAAACTACCTGTGGAAAACTAGCCCACCTTGATTGCGGTTTCGATCTCCTCTTCCCTCATGTTTTCTCCAACGGGCAATTTCATAAACTGCAATCTCGGTTACAATATTTCATTTCCATCTCAAAAGGTGGCAGCTTGTTGAAAACCCATGAGTCGCTTTGTACCAGATGAGATTGCTGGAAATAAACAAGGAAGACGGCTTATTAGTGAAAGAGGACAGTGCTCGTGAAACATGTCAAAAATATACTTTGATATGCAATTAGATTTAACTTATAAAGAAAACTTGCTGACACAAAATGCAGCTCTTGCAGTTTCGCAGTCGTCTCATTATGATTACATGAATTCAAAATGTGATAACATCGATGTAGTTATTAATTTGCGGCAATATAAAAAAAATCAGGCCAAATTAATTAAATGCTTCTCAAAAGTGACATCTGAGTATCTTATCATCAATTTCTGGCGAAAAAAATCAAGTTGTTTTTTTACCCTTTATAACTACTATACGGCATATAGGAAAAATAATATATTAAATTAAGAAACGGTTCAGAGTACTTTGTCTAAAAGTGTATTTTTTGATATAATTTCTTCTTGCATTATGATTTTCTGCGTGGCCGTTCGCACCCAGATATATGGTCACAAGGTCAATCACTGCAAATGCCAAGATACAGTTGTAGCGATGAAAATGGTTTATTTTTGGGCCAACAGAGTGAAATCACGCAAGCGAACATAAATATCCATTTTTTTGTAATAACGAGGAAAGACTCCTGAAAAAGCCTTTTTTTGTAGGAGCAGCAGTGAAATAAATCATGCACAAATATGTGGTTTTTTTTGTATAAAATATGGACATGAAGACGTCTGAAACACTTCTTGTGGCAAGATTATCTACAGTCATTTGATTAATCATGAGATATATTTGTTTTGATACTTCATTATTACTGTAAAAACCAAATGAGATTTCGCTTCGTCATATTTCTTGAATGCTTAAGTGGTGTAAATTATTGCCATATAAATTTCTAAAAACAGCAATAAAAACTTCACGCAAAGTTTTGCACATTTCAGCAAACAAGTGCACCTAAAATCGATCCTTCAACATGCATTTATATTGATAATCGTGCATGATGTCAGAAAAAAAAATTAATGGGCGTCAATGAAAAAAAAAAATGATTGCACCTTGTTTTGGCAAGCATTAGCATAAAAGCGCCATTGATAATAATCAAGGTATGAAGAAAAAAAAAAATATAACCAATCAATAGAGCGGAGCATTAACCTTATTTTGCACATATATACTAAGGTTTGTTCTGCTCAAATTAAAAGCTAAATATACCACATTCTCCTTGCTTCCATGATGCAGCTAATACTTAACTAAATGTCATAGTTTAGAAATTGTAGCCAATGAGGTACTATATTTAGATTACACAAAAATATTTTGTAGATATTTTGTAGACACCTGGCATTATAAATATAAATGCAATGACAAATTGGATTTTTTATTATGAAAATAAGAATTTGTCATCCTTGACGGATTTACATTAAGAGCATACTTAAATATCTTTAATTCTAATTTTTCTATAATTAAGTTGATAAAATTCTCAACAGCACAGCTACAACTTTAAAAAAAATAGTCACCAGACACAAAATCCTTAATGTCATACTCTAGACATGCTTAAGGCTCAAGCGCCACCAGGGGGTGCTGAACCGGGCTAAATTTCACTCTGTTAACATTTTAAAATAAGGAGTGATACAGTCCATTTCAGTAATTTGTAAAATCAAAACATTAAATTAAATAGTCTTACGAGTTAGCATATTTGTCACGACTAATAACATCCGAGCAGCAATTTAAGGCCAACAAGGACATTATTTTAATTATGATAAAGTTCAAATTTGGCCTTTTTTTCCGATTCTAGTTTTAGCCTAGGAATGTTATTTCCTACTTAGATTCATTTATCGAATACCTAACTAAGGACCAGTGACTGGAATTTCAGGTTACCCAAGTATTTATCTCAAACAATTCCAGTAAATGAACAGGTATCATGTGATATTATAAAACAATCTTCTTATTTCGACAAAGACAAATTTAGATCAACTTGCCACCACGAGTCCTCCAAATTAGCAATTACCAAACTTTTTTTTCTTGAAGGATCACAACATTACATGTAAAATATCACCTATTATACAAAATTTATCCTGTAGAGAATCATTAACAGTAACGTTAAAGACAATATACGACTCAGTATAGTTTTTGTGAGCAATTTTCAAAAGGAATTATCAAAGTTCCCTGTCAATCAGCGTCAAATTTCAAACCCCCACAAACTTGAAAATACAAATATGACAGCACTAAGTAGACGTGCATGCCACCCAGTTCAGCTCTCCAATCATGCTAAACAACATGTATTACCGTTAAGAAACTTGTGATATTCCCTCCTCCGTCCTTTAAATACCTGTCTCGAGCTCAATCAACAGGTAATCCGTTTTTCACTGGCAACACGCATTGGAACAGAGACGATATTCGACTGAAAGAGTGAGAAAAAATAGATATAAAGAATTGGAGGTAGAGTACGCCTAAACAGTTTCAAGTGCCGTTCATTCAAACAAGTTTACTAAGAGTGGGAACCAACAAAAAAAAAACACACACAAAAAAAAAAAAACAAGGTTACCGGTTGAGCCAGTCATTTGGCAAAATTTTACAAGTTGAGAAATACATAGAGAAAAAACCCCCCAAAAAAACACAGTCTAGATGAGATGTAGAGATAATATAGAAAACACAATTACTAGGCTGCATGTTCAACATAGATACATCTACGCATACGGTAATCAAAATATCCAATGGAAATCTGATCTGCTCTTTCCCAAAATCGTATCTGCAATAGTGATGTATTGAA
>JAQGAE010001585.1:0-22072 GCA_034696685.1 Julus scandinavius
TGGGCGCCATTTTGCATTTTTGACATTGAGGAAGCCATTGAATACATGGAACAGAAGAATGCACGCCATCTTGGACACCATTTTCACTGTCTTTATCTTGACCACCATCTTAACTTGGCCGCCATCTTAACTTGGTCACCATTTTGCATTTTTTACATTGAAGACGCCATTGACTACATGTAACAGAAGAATTCACGCCATTTTGCCTTTAGTTCATCGAAGACGCCATGAAAACCAAAAAAGCGTGGAGTTAGGACCAAAAGCATTTTGTCTTTTTCTCATTTTGAGAGAAGGCGATGAAGAGAAAAAACAATTGATTTGTGAGTCAAGTAGAGAAGAAAAAAAAAGGGAGAAAAAGATAAAAGACGTGAAATAATGAGGAATTCAATCGCGAATTCATATATGGAGGAAAAGATAACGAGAGGAGGAAGAGGAGGGACCTTTTATGCCCTAGCACTTCAACTCTGCCACCATTAACGACACTTCATCAAAAAAAACGTGAGTTTTAATACGTGTTGCCCTCGAGGTCCATCTCCATCTTCCGTTTATTACAAATGATTTTTTGCGTGCCCCAAGGGCAGATTTTAAGGAAAAACTTGGCGCTACGTTTTCAATAGGGCACCTCGTGACAATAACCCATTGTTCAGTGCTCATACCTTAAAATCTGCCTGAGTTTTTTTTGCATATCTAGTGTTAAAATTATCAAAGTAATGGAATGCAAAGGGCTTTGGGGCATTTTGGGTGTGTTTGGAAGATGGATTCTATAGCTTTAGGGCCCTTTAGGATGTATGTAGAAAGCATAAGGCTGGTGGGTAGGACTTATAGGCTTTTTTATAATATTTTTATAGCCAATAACAAATTGGGTGCCATCCTGCGAGTATCTTCAATGCAGTTTGCATATGGCAATGATAAGTTTCGCATTTGCGACGATAGATGGCGTACTATGCCATGTAATGATTTGTTTTTAAAGCCAAAACAACAGTGTGCCACCCTGCCAATATCTTCAATGTGGTTTGCATATGCCATTGGTAAGTTTCGCATTTGCGCCGATAGATGGCGTACTATGCCATGTAAAGCTTTTAATTTTACAGCCAATAACAAATAGTGTGCCACCCTGCCAATATCTTCAATGTGGTTTGCATATGCCATTGGCAAGCTTCGCATTTACGCCGATAGATGGCGTACTATGCTATGTAAAGCTTTTAATTTTACAGCCAATAACAAATAGTGTGCCATCCTGCGAGTATCTTCAATGTGGTTTGCATATTGCAATGGCAAGTTTCGCATTTGCGTCGATAGAAGGCGTACTATGCCATGTAAAGCTTTCAGTTTTAAAGCCAAAACAACAGTGCGCCACCCTGCGAGTATCTTCAATGTGTTTTGCATATGCCATTGGCAAGTTTCGCATTTGCGCCGATAGATGGCGTACTATGCCATTTAAAGCTTTTAATTTTAAAGCCAATAACAAGTAGTGTGCCACCCTGCAAGTATCTTCAATGTGGTTTGCACAAGGTAATAGTAAGTTTCGTATTTGCGTCCATAGATGGCGTAATCCTTTGGGATTACAACAAATTGAATTTGAATTGGATTATGCATGACCCTCGCGATTGCGTTCAGGTTTTTGTTCCTTGAGTCTTACGTATTTTGTATTGCAGCTAAAGCGCTTTAACAAATGACTTTCCATTGCAGCATATAAGGTGTTCTGGCGCTGATGTCGTTTAATGGACTTCCCCTGCATTCGATCAGCGCCTTCAGGGTCTAACCCCACGGCGCTCCTACACCAGGAAGTTGGAACGACAAAATGGCGGCTCGTCTTTCTTCTGGCGTAATGTTCTCCTGATTTTTGCTATTTTTCGCCCGTTTTTCAATCTTATGTTTCGCCCTTCGAGGGCCCAATTGTCTTCTATGTCCGTCTCACTTTGCGCTTTACGTTTCGAGATAGCGGAAGCCTGTCCGCTTCCATCATTCCTCAAATATCCAACGTCTGCCGTTTCTGGTAAGGAATCGTAGAACACTAGTTCGAATTCCACTCGAATTTCTTGGATTTTAAGACTAAGTTTTTGCTTTTTTTGCCTCTCGAAAGGTCGTAACATGTCTTCTGATTTCGCCACTCAAACCGAGCCCGAAGTCGCCAAAGAAATGCGTCGAATGCAGCAGTTGGAATCGACGGCAACAAGTGCCAACAGCAGCAGCAGTTTAGGGGCCGAAGCCATTCCTGCGAAAAATGTAGTTAAAAAACTGCGGGGACGAAGGCAAATTCACGAGATTGTCATCGAAACGCACACTCAGACAGGTAAATTAGGACCCTGGGAACGTCCAGAGGCCCTTTCCTGAGTTACATCGTCTTCGAGGACCTTAGTTTAATGTTATTTCAGTGTTGAGCATCCCTTAAAGTGACCTCAATGTCGAGGGCCCTAAATCTAGCCTTCTGGGACCTTAATGACCTCTCTGTGGAGGCCTTCTTGGAGCTCATTTGGAATTGACCTTACTGTTGAGGGCCAAAGTGACCCCACTTCCAAGGGTCTTAAGTGACCTTACTGATGAGGGCCATAGTAGGAAGTGACCCCATTGTCGAGGGTCTTAATTTTAGCCTTCTGGGACCTTGAGCCTTCTTGGAACTCATTTGGAATTGACCTTTCTGTTGAGGGCCAAAGTGACCCCACTGCCAAGGATCTTAAGTGACCTTACTGTCGAGGGACCTAGTTTAAAGTGACCTCATTTTCGAGGGCCCTAAATCTAGCCTCCTGGGACCTTAATGACCTCTGTGGAGGTCCTTAGTTGAGCCTTCTTGGGGCTTATTTGGAATTGACCTTACTGTTGAGGGCCAAAGTAGGAAGTGACCCCATTGTCGAGGGTCTTAATTTTAGCCCTCTGAGACCTATGACGTTGTTTAGTGACCTCACTGTGGAGGACCTTAGTTGAGCCTTCTGGGAGCATCATGGTCAAGGGCCTTCAAGTGACCTTACTGTCATAGTAGGAAGTGACCCCACTGTCAAGGATCTTAAATTGACCTTACTGTTGAGTGACCCCATTGTCGAGGGTCTTAATTTTAGCCTTCTGGGACCTTAATGACGTTGTTTAGTGACCTCACTGTGGAGGACCTTAGTTGAACCTTCTGGGAGCATCAATGTCAAGGTCGAAGGTGTCAATGTCAAGGTGGAAAGTGACCCCACTGTCAATGACCTTAGTGAACTTACTGTTGAGGGCCATAGTGGCAAGTGTCCCCACGGTCAAGGATCTTAAAGTGACCTTACTGTGTAGGACCTTTGATGAGCTAACTCGCCTTCTAGGACCTTAGTTAAAAGTGACCTCACTGTGACGCATTAAAGTGACCTTGGCGCCCGTAGTTGGGGGTAAAAAACCCCGTTTCCGAGGACCTTAGATAAGTTATCTCAAATTCTAGGCCCTTAGTTAAGTGACAACGCTGTCGAGGTACTAGGCTCACAATGATACAAAATGTTTAGGTCCTTTTTTAAGGACCATAGTTGAAAGGTGCCGCAATGTCAGCCATCTTGAAGTGCCCCAACTGCGGAGGACTTCGCTTTAAATTTGCCTCGCTTTCCAGAGCCGCCCGCCCCGCTCGAGTCCCAGGCCCAATCGTCGGAGCCGTCTTCCGCCACGTTCGACGCCCTCGCCGAGAAGAAGCCCATTCTGCGTTCCGGCAACCAAATCAACTTCTTCTCCGGAAACCCTTTCGTGGAAGTCACTCAAGGAATCCTGCACCTCTTCAAGGAAAAGTAAGTCCGAGAACTCCGTGGAGGTCCTAAAAAGCCCTTGAGCCCTAAGAGGCCCTATCATCCGTTTTCACGTCTTTTCAGCACCATGACATCGTTGACCGCCGACGTTCCGAGGAGCGAGATGATTTGCATCCTCGCGGTTCCGGCGGCCATGTCGACCCACGACCTGTTGCAGTTCACGGCCCCTTGTTTGTAAGTGCCCTTTGTCGTCGAAGTGCCCATTTACGTATTCCGCGAGATCGAGCGTTTTCTTCCGTTCCCACCTTCGACAGCGACAACATCAGCAGCGTGCGGATCATCCGCGACTCCACGCCCAATCAGTACATGGCCCTGATGAAGTTCCGAGAGCAGGCCTCGGCGGACGAGTTCTACAAGACGTACAACGGCAAGCGCTTCAACAGCATCGAGGCCGACGTCTGCCATCTCGTCTACATCGCGAAAGTGGAGACAACCAAGGAGTTTGACGTAAGGACCGCGGGGTTAGGGCACTCTTGAAGGGGGAACACTTCTCGTTAGGAAGTCGTTGAGAGGATCTGAGAGTAAGGGCAGACTTCTCGCTATGAAGAATTTGAGAGGATAGGAGAGTAAGGGCCTTCTTCAGCGGGAGGACTTCTCGTTAGGAAGTCTTTGAGAGGATAGGAGAGTAAGGAGTGACTTCTTTTTATGAAGAATTTGAGAGGATTGGAGAGTAAGGACCTTCTTGATTGGTACGACAAACTTCTCGTTAGGAAGTCTGAGAGGATCGGAGAGTAAGGGCCTTTTTAAGCGAGACTTCTCCGTGGGATGTCTTTGAAAGGATAGAGTAAGGGCCTTCTTTAGCGAGACGACTTCTCGTTGGGATGTCTTTAAGAGAATCGGAGAGTAAGGGTCGTCTTCTCGATAGGAAATCTTTGAGAGGATTGGAGAGTAAGGGCCTTTTTCAGCAGGACGACTTCTCGTTAGGAAGTCTTTGAGAGGATCGGAGAGTAAGGGCCTTCTTGATTGGTACGACAAACTTCTCGTTAAGTTGTCTTTGAGAGGATAGGATGATAAGGGCCTTCTTGATTGGTACGACAAACTTCTCGTTAAGTTGTCTTTGAGAGGATAGGATGATAAGGGCCTTCTTGTTAGGAAGTCTCAGAGAGTAAGGGCTTTTTTGAGCAAGACTTCTCCGTGGGATGTCTTTGAAAGGATAGAGTAAGGGCCTTCTTCAGCTAGAGACGACTTCTCGTTAGGATGTCTTTAAGAGAATCGGAGAGTAAGGGCCGTCTTCTCGATAGGAAATCTTTGCGAGGATTGGAGAGTAAGGGCCTTTTTCAGCAGGACGACTTCTCATTAGGAAGTCTTTGAGAGGACCAGAGAGTAAGGGCCTTCTTCTTGTTAGGAAGTCTCCGAAAGGATAGGAGAGTAAGGGGCGACTTCTCGTTATGAAGAATTTGAGAGGATAGGAGAGTTAGGGCCTTCATGATTGGTACGACAAAACTTCTCGTTAGGCTGTCTTTGAGAGGATAGGATGATAAGGGCCTACTTGTTAGGAAGTCGCTGAGAGGATCGGAGAGTAAGGGCCTTTTTGAGCGATCAGACTTCTCCGTGGGATGTCTTTGAAAGGATAGAGTAAGGGCCTTCTTCAGGGAGACGACTTCTCGTTGGGATGTCTTTTGAAAGTATCTGAGAGTAAGGAATTTCCCCACGAATCCCTCGATAAACTTGTGAATAGGCCCCTAGCGCGGTTTGCAGATGCGGACCTTTACGCCGTACGCTTGACGATGTTTTTGTTTCCATTTTAGGCTGGCAGCTTGCCTTTGGAGGGATATATCGAACTGCCCACTTGTCCAGTCTGTCTGGAAAGAATGGTACGTATCGATGTCGAACCGCAGCCGCCGCGGTTTTATCCGCGATGTGTGTTCCATCGGGCTTTTTTTTCTTCCTTCCAGGACGAATCCGTGGACGGCATCCTCACCATTCTTTGCAACCATTCCTTTCACGGCAACTGTCTGGATAAATGGGGAGACACGAGGTAAGGACCCTTTACGGAACGAAAAATTCTTAAGTAGAAACGTGGTTTGCACATAATAATAGTAAGTTTCGTATTTGCGTCCATAGATGGCGTACCATGACGCATTAAGCTTTAATTGTTTGTAAGCCAATCAGCATTAGTGTGCCACACTAAGGATATGTTATTGGCTTGCACGTGCCAATGATGAGTGTCACATTCGCGTTGATAGATGGCGTACTACGCCATGTAAAGCTTTTTTAAGCCAATATTAATTAGTGTGCCACCCTGCGGGTATCTGATATGGCTTACACATAATCATAAATATAGGCAATGTAAAGTTTTTTTTTTAAAACTAATAACAATTAGTGTGCCACCCTGCGAGTATGATCTATGGCGTACTATGACATGTTAAGCATTTTAAAGCCAATTACCATTGTGTGCCACCCTCCGAGTAACTTATATGGCGTACTATGCTATATAAAACTTTTTTAAAAAGCTAATTACAATTAGTGTGCCACTCTGCGAGTAACTTATACGGCGTACTATGCCATGCAAAGCTTTTTTCAAGCCAATAACAAATAGTGTGACACCCTGCGAGTATCTACTATGGGCTGAACTGAAGTGTAGCAAATCCTTTATGACGGAAAGCTCTTAAACATGTTTTTACATGTTTAAGCCATTGACATAAAACGAAGCTTAGGGCCTTTTTAAGCGGGGCAACGCAAGCGGTTCCACCACGACTCAACCGCATCTCTCTTTTGTCAGCTGTCCCGTGTGCCGCTACTGCCAGACGCCGGAAGTGGCCGCGGACAACCGCTGTTCCGAATGCCACGTCCAGGAGAGCCTGTGGATCTGCCTCATCTGCGGCCACGTCGGATGCAGCCGTTACGCGGAGAGACACGCTTACAAGTGGGTTTTGCGGCCACACGCTCGCTCTCTTAAGCGTTCTCAACCGCGTCTTTTAACTTTTTAATCTCCCGTTAACCGCGAAAGGCACTTTCTGGAGACGCAGCACACGTACGCCATGCAGTTGGGCAACAACAGGGTTTGGGACTACGCGGGAGACAACTACGTCCACAGACTCATACAGAACAAAGCAGACGGAAAGCTCGTGGAATTCAACGAGAGCGCTCTGGTAAACTTAACGCTCCGTTAATGGTTCCGTTAAACTATCCGCTAATCGGCCCATCTCTGATTCGCGGATCTTTTGCATTTTTTTTTTCAGGCCGAGCAGGACGAGAAGTTGGATTCCATGCAGTTGGAGGTACGGAACCGCGGTTCACGAACTGCGGTCACGGAATGGATTATAATCCTAGCCGAAATCGCATTCGGATAAATCTTTGGATGTTTACGTTGCGTGAATGCCAATTAAAATCCCCACGTGTGTCTGGTTAAGGTCACGAGTCCAAATATCCACATCAAACATTAAATGAGAGATTCAATTTCCGTTAATCGTCCGTTAACTCGGCGCGGTTCACGAGTCCTCGAGTTTCCACATCTAACTTTAAACGAGAGATCCGATTCCCGCTAATCCTCCGTTAGCTCGGCGCGGTCGTGTCTAACGACCGTTGGTGCCGCAACGCCGTCGGTCGTTAACTTTGGCGAACCGCATTTCGGCTACGATTATAATCTGCAACCGTACCGCTGTGCATTCCGTTTTACTAATTGGTTGTTATTTTTGCGCAGTACACGTATTTGTTGACGAGCCAACTGGAGTCTCAGCGGCTTTATTTCGAAGACAAGATCGAGCGCATCGGACAGGAGTCGCAGAAAAGGGTAACGGAGCGTTAGCAGTCGCGGTTGGCGGCGCAACGGGCGCTCGTTACGCTAATCGCTCGTTATCGTTTCAGATCGAAGAGCTGAACATCGTGACCAAAGAAATGCTGGGAGAAAACGCGAAGCTAAAACAGCAGTTGAATAACATAACGAGGGACAAACTGAACCAGGAGAAGCGCATTCAACAGGTAAGGGCCCTAAGGTCACTCTCGAGAGTTACTCTCGGGTGGTTTTCAGTTTGACTGTCGTCTTTTGCCGATTATGCTATCGTGAATTTTGAGAGCGCATTTCCACATCAAAACTACGTTTCCATTTGTGATTAACTCTCGGATGGTTACTCTCGAGATATACTCTCTATAGGTATTTTCGATAACTACTCTCAGATGGTTTTCAGTTTGACAGTCGTCTTCAGCCGATTGCGCTATCGTGAATTTTGAGAGCAGCTGTCGAGAGCACATTTCCACATTAAAACTACGTTTAGTTTTGAGATTAACTCTCATGAGTTACTCTCGATGGCTACTCTCAGTTGTTTATCAGCCGATTGAACTATCGCGAGTACACTGCGAGCGTCTCGTTAATAATGCTCTCGCGAGCAGTGCTCTCAAAACCGTATCCTCTCGGGCAATCGCGGAAAGTTTTTTTTAATGTGGAAATATGCTACAATTTCGGCCTAGCTCTCGACAGCTGCTCTCAGAATTCGTACATGTCAACTGGCGATAAAAGTTAGAATAAAATGACAGCTCTCAGACAGATGCACACATTGCTAGTGTGCCCATTGGCGAGAACTTCTCTCGAGAGCATCTCGATAGTTTCTTGCCAGAATTTTCTCTTACATCGCCAACCACCTGCGAGTAACCACCGAGAGTATGTTTTCAGCTTGGCTCTCGAGAGCTACTCTCAGGATTCGTTTTTGAGAGCTGTTATCGGAGAGTGCAGAGCTCACATGTCCGCTAGCGCTAAAATTCAGAAAAGACAGCTCTCAGACAGAAGCCCACATTCCTAGCGTGTCCATTGGCGAGAACTGCTCTCGAGAGCTGCCATAGGCCCTTTCGTAAAATGCTAACCGGCGATGATTCTTCCTTCCAGCTCACCAACAAGCTGCAGAAGACGTGCGCCGAACTAGGCGAGGAAAAACAGGTAACGGACCGCATGTTCTTAATCATGGGTTAACTAACGGTCGATTAACTTTCTCTCGTTAACTTTAACGGCAGATCAACGCGTGTCTGAGGCAGAACCAGCAAGAATGGATGGCTCGCGTCAACGACTTGGACGAGCAGCTCAAGAAGGACAAAGACGAGCGAGAGAAGGTAATTTGCGGTTAACGGCCCGTTAAGCGATCCGTTGAACCGCGGTGGCTAACGTGCGCTTTGTGCTTATTTTGCGGTTTTAGGAAGTCTGCGATCTCAAAGAGCAGCTGAGAGACATCATGTTTTACATCGAGGCGCAGCAGACGTTGCAGAAAACCACGGAAGTCTCGCGGCAGGAGATCGAAGAGGGAAAGATCGTGGTTGGAGAAGCCGCGAGTGCTTCGACCGCAACCGCGGGCTCCAGGAGGAAGAAACACAGATGATTCCGTTCGGCGGCTTTTTTCTGCGAATATTTATGCGGGAATAGAGGCTGAGATTTTGTGGTTAGGCTCAACCGCAATTGTGGTAATGTACAAATTGTAGTAATGTCCGTTAACGACTCAACCGCGGTTGTGAATATTCGAATTACAGTAATGTCTGTTAACGGCTCAACCGCGGTTGGTGTGATGTCCGCTAACGGCTCAACCGCAGTTGTGGAATAACACGAATTGTAGTAATGTCTGCTAACGGCTCAACCGCGGTTGTGAATATTCGAATTACAGTAATGTCCGCTAACGGCTCAACCGCGGTTGGTGTGATGTCCGCTAACGGCTCCACCACAATTGCGGTAACTAACCGTTTTCCACAAACCGTTAACTAACATATCGTTAACCTTCCGTTCGTTACGGATATTCTTGCGGTATGCCGCTAAACGCCCGTTAACGAGGAAATGTTTTTCGGGTTAACGGGGCGATAACGTTAAACTTAGCGCTTTGTTTTGAAATAATCCTTGGTTAAGTTTTGTTTTAAAGATCGGTTAAGATCCTCGTTAACTCTCGTCACGTTAACTTTTTTAGATTTTGTTTTTTTGTGGTCCGTTAAAGTTAACGATAGCCGCGTTGCACCATTTTTTTCTAACATTGTTTTTTAAAATGTGTTTTACGAAACCACATTTATTTTAACGGTCCGTTTGTCTTTGTAACATATTTCTGTACTATCTATTATAAAGAAAATAAGAAAAAAATATTTGGCTCATCATTCCGGGATTGATGGGACTCGTACCAGTTATCATTCCAAGCTTTTTCATCATTCCAAGATTGTTGAATACGAGCTCTTCATTCCAGCGTAGCTGAAAATGTTCTCGTCACTCCAGGAGTGTTGAGCATCCGTCTCATCATTCCAGTGTTGTTGAATACTTGCTCACCATTCCAGGACTGTTGGGAGCTGTCTCCTCCCCCCAGAATTGTTTAAAGCTGGATCATCATTCCAGGATTGTTAAGAAACCATATCATTACAGGATTGTTGATAAACCTTATCATCGTTCCAGTGTTGTTTAAAACTGGCTCATCATTCCAGGATTGTTGAGAAACCATATCATCGTTCCAGTAGTGTTGATTATTAGCTCATCATTCCAGGATTGTTGGAAGCTGGTTCCTCACACCAGTATGGTTTAAACTGGCTCATCATTCCAGGATTGTTGAGACCATATCATCATTCCAGTGTCGTTGCACACTTGCTCATCATTCCAGGATTGTTGATAAACCGTCTCATCGTTCCAGTGGTGTTGATTACTAGCTCATCATTCCAGGATTGTTGGAAGCTGGTTCCTCACCACAGTAATGTTTAAAACTGGCTCATCATTCCAGGATTGTTGAGAGACCATATCATCATTCCAGTGCTGTTGAACACTTGCTCATCATTCCAGGATCGATGAACCCCTTATCAGTTATCATTCCAGGATTGTTAAATGCGAACTACCTACGGCGTCAGTTCTGGCGTGTCATCATTCCGAGAAGGTAGGGAAATGGAACTTTGTTTTTAGGGCCCTTTTGGACCCCGATGAAGCTTCACTTTTGTGAGTAAGACTGAGGGGAAACAAGAGGTGCTCCTTTTGTTAGTCGTAGCACGAGGACGCCATATTGGAAATGTTTAGATCTTGGAAATGTTTTGAGTCATACCAGTCATATTAAAAATGTTATAGTTCTTAGTGGCCGCCATATTGAAGTTTCCTTAGGTCTTAATGGCCATATTGGAAATGTTTACGGGTATCTGGATCATATATTAAAAAAATCTTTTAGGGCCATATTGAATGTTTTGAGTCTTGGGGGCCATATTGGAAATGTTTTATATCTGATTTGGCGGCCATATTGGAAATATTTACGGGTCATATATTGAAAAACCTCTTAGGGCCATATTGAAGGTTTTGAGTCTTGGGGGCCATATTGGAAATGTTTATCTGACTTGGCGGCCATATTGGAAATGTTTATCTGATTTGGCAGCCATATTGGAAATTTTTACAGGTCTCTAAATCATATATTGAAAATCTTCTTAGGGCCATATTGGAAATGTTATCCGACTTGGCGGCCATATTGGAAATGTTTACAGGTCTCTGGATCATATATTGAAAAATTTCTTAGGGCCATATTGGAAATGTTTAATTCTCTTTGGGGCCATATTGGATATGTTTACCTTATGGGACCATATTGAAAATGTTCATCCGACTTGGCGGCCATATTGGAAATGTTTACATGTTTCTGGATCATATATTGAAAATCCTCTTAAGGCCATACTGGAAACATTTTTAGTCTTGGAGGCCATGTTGAAAGTGTTTACCTTTTGGGGAAATATTGAAAATATTCAACTCTTAGGGTTATTTTTAGAATGTTTTGAGCCTTGGCGGCCATATTGAAAATGTCTAGTTTTTTTATATTAAAACTATGTTACGTATCGTCTTAAGTTGAATATTTATCTTATTCTTCAGACTGTGTCTTCTATTTTTTTTTGTGTTCGGGAACATCTGAAAAAACAAGTTTCCGTGCTCAAGTTCCGCTTGGCCGAGCGGAACTTGAGCGAGCGAATAATTGCACTAAATTCTAAACTTTAAAACTTTGTATAAAAAAGAACAACTGCTTTTGTTTCCTGAAACCAGCGAGCGGAACGGCAAGTTCAAAACATCGGTGTTTCGACTTCCCGTCGTTGTTCGGTGCGGACGTGGGATCCTTGCGCTCGAGCGACACGAACACAATCTCCTGTTTCGAATGTGTTTCTAAAATATCGAATGTTTTGCTTCTTCAGGTTTCGGAACGCTGCCGTGGACATCGCGAGGAGCGGACCGTCGAGTTTCCGCGGAACAACCGGATGTTTCTGTGAAACAGCGAGTCATCGGTGACTAAACTCGAGTTCAACAACTGTTCAACTGGGAACACAAGTTATGAACTGGCAAAGTGTCTGTGAAACTTGCAAAATTAACGGATGTTCAACACTTTTGTTTCAAGTTCTGTGGAACACACATCGGTGACGTAAGTTCCCGATTCACAAGTTCAAGTACCGCGCCACCGGGAACATAAGTTCAACTGGGAACACAAGTTAAGAACTGGCAAAGTGTTTGTGAAACTTGTGAAAGTAACAGATGTTCAACACTATTGTTTCAAGTTCTGAGGAACACGCATCGGTGAAGGAAGTTCCCGATTCACAAGTTCAAGTACCGCGCCACCGGGAACATAAGTTCAGCTGTTCAACCTGGAACTCAAGTTAAGAACTGGCAAAAGTGTCTGTGAAACTTGTGAAAGTAACGGATGTTCAACACAATTGTTTCAAGTTTCACGAAACACGCATCAGTGAAGGAAGTTCCCGAAACACAAGTTCAACTTCTGCGCAACCAGGAACATATAAGTTCAACTGGGAACTCAAGTTAACAACTGGCAAAAGTGTCTGTGAAACTTGCAAAATTAACGGATGTTCAACACTTTTGTTTCAAGTTCTGTGGAACACGCATCAGTGACGGAAGTTCCCGATACACAAGTTCGAGTACCGCGCAACCAGAAACATCAGTTCAACTGTTCAACCGGGAACACAAGTTAAGAACTGGCAAAGTGTCTGTGAAACTTGCAAAAGTAACGGATGTTCAACAATTTTGTTTCAAGTTCTGTGGAACACTCATCAGTGAGGAAAGTTTCTGAAACACAAGTTCACCGGTACTGTTTCCGAATGTTTCAAGTTCCGCAGAGCCCCCAAAAGTAGAAGTTTTGAACATCCCAAAATGGACAAAACCAGAGAAAAAACATTGAGCAGGGAGGAGAAAAGGAACCGCAGCAGAACAATTACGCTGTCCCGGAACAAGGTATGCTATTCTGATGTGGTTCATGTGGTTAAGCAGTGGTTGAACCACGGTGGAAAAGTATTTCTTACAGGATTTGTCTTTTGAAATTTTAAAATTGGGGATACGAGGTAGTACAACTAAGGTTTATGTTTAACGAGACTGCGGTTCTCGTGGTTTAAGTGTGGCTAAACTGCGGTTAAACTGAAAGCCGCATCTTTCTTTTATTTTCAGACAATAACCAGGGAGCGCACCGTGGTTTTGAAAAACGTGCCGCGTGGTTCCGCCGCGGTTCAACCGCAACTCAAAGCGGATGAAAAACAGAAGAATCTAAAGGTAATTTCCCCATGTTTTGTTTTGTTTTTTTGAAGATTTAGGGATTTTGAATCTTTTTTACTTCATAAATCTTTTCGTGTGATATTTTTCAACTAAATGTCTTATTTTCTAACTGATTCTTGGCTTTTCTTACCGATTTTTGTGCGCTTTTTTTTACCGATTCTTGGCAGATTTCCGCGGAAGTTTTGCGTCTGAAAAAGTGTCTTCAGCTAGCGATGAAGGAGAAACTTTGGCTGGAGCGTCAGCTGGCTTTCGTTACGCAAGTAAGTCGTAATATTTTTTGGCTTTTTAACTTTTGTGGTTCTGAAAAGTTTAGAAATCTAGAAGTTAGAGGGTTAGATTCTATGAAAATTCTTTGTAATTCTATATCCGCATTAATAAAAACTTAAAATATTCGGTGAATTTTACTGTATCACATTCTATGGAAATCGTAATATCACATTTACGAAAATCCGATGTTATTCTACGAAGATTCTTAGGTCATCCTATTTTACGTAAATACAACAACTCTAATTTATCCTATTCTATGGAAATCATATTGTATCCTATCCTATCCTGTCCTATGGAATTCTACGAATTATTTTATGAAGATACGGGTCATCCTATGAAATGGAAGTTTACGTCATCCTTTTCTATATAAATTCTACGTAATCCTCTTTTACTGTATGTAAACTCTACTTTATTCTATTCTATGGAAATTCCAGGTCATCCTATCCTATGAACCTACATTATATTCTATAGATTCCATGGTATCCTATCTTATGGAAATCTTATTTTATCCTATTCTATGGAAATTCCAGGTAATGTCCTATGAAGCTTTACTGTTACAACATATTCTATATAGATTCGATGTTATCCTATAGTCTATCACGATTCCAGGTTATCGTATCCTATGGAAGCTTTTTTTCCTATCCTGTGGACTTCATCCTATCATATAGTTATATACGCTATCCTATTCTATGGAAATTCCAGGTCATCCAATTCTATGTAAGCTCTTCTCCTATCCTGTGGACTATCCTATCCTATAGAATTATACACGTTATCCTATTCTATGAATATTCCAGGCCATCCTATCCTGTGGAATACATAACCCTATTCTATGGAAATTCCAGATCCTCCTATCCTGTGGACTTTATCCTATAGAATTATACAGTATCCTATATTCTATCAAGATGCCAGGGCATCCTATGGAACACGCTATCCTATTCTATGGAAATTTCAGATCTTCCTATCCCATGTTAACTCTGTCTCCTATCCTATGGACTTCATCCTATCCTATAGAATTATGCGGCATCCTATATTCTATCAAGATTCCAGGTCACACTATCGAATTCCATATCCTTTGCTATGGAAATCCAAAATCATTTTATTGTATAAGATACGCTATCCTATTCTTTGGATTTTCAACGACATACTATCCTATTGAAATTCTATAGAATTATAGACCATCCCATTCTATGAAGATTTCAGGTCATCCTATCCTATGTAAACTCTACTTTATCCTATACTATGGAAATCCTACTTTATAGGTTCCTATAAAATTTAATACGCCATCCTATTCAATGTAAATTCTTCGTTATCACATTCCGCAATGATGAAAAATAATAAATCAACTCTTACTAGAAACGTTACTCACTCACACATTCTTTTATGGATATTTTCGCGTTATTTTCATCCATTTTTCTTACCAAATTCACACAAATTTTCATAACTTTTTGATGCGTTTTGCCCCAAAAATGTAATCAAACATGGCGACGTTTGAAAAAGAACACGGACGTGGAACGCCGCGTTCTAGAAGTCCGAAATGGAACTTCGGATTGTTCAAGAATGTTCTAGAAGGTTCCAGAAGGTTCCCGAATGTTCTGAAACAAATATAAATGTTCTAGAATTTATTTAGAAATGGAATGCATGTTCCATTTTACGATATTTGTAAAGATGGTCGACGTCTGCACACAGTGTCCATCCGAATCCACTCGTAACCACACGATAGAACGTTTAACCACCAAGAACCACACTGGATCCGAAGAACCACAGCTGATTCCACGTCCTTTGTTTTGAATTTGGCGCCACTCGTTTGCCCCTCTTCTCCATAGCATCCTTCTGGCTTGTTCAAGATGGCCGCCACCAGAGGGAGTGGGATGAGGATGAGATGAATGAATGAATGGATGGATAAATGGATGATGATGATGATTATTGATTTTTCCTAAGCCTGCCTTTGGCTGGACGGAGGCAGCCACTGGCTGCTGCTGCTTCTGCTGTTTGTAACCGCTGCTTTTTCCCTCCCTATTCCGTGTTTTGCCCGTTGTGATATTTGTTCGTTTTTGGATTTGGTCCTTGTTTCCACAAAAGGACCTAAGCCACTAAAAGACCCTCCTAAGGTAAGATGGGAATGGAATTTGGAGGTCCGTATCTAACCAATATTTTCTAGAGGTTTTGTCGGCGGGGAGACCGAAATCAGTTGCCGCGGAAGCCATTATTTTTGTGCGTGTCGTATCCCACACAAGGCTCCATCCTCCCAAACCACAATTCCAGAAAAATAACCGCTGAAAACCACACGGATTGTGGTTCCACGGTGGTGGTTAATCACGATTCGGTTAAGGCTTGTTTGGATTATTGGATTTGAGTAACGCGGTTTCTGGTAGCGGTAAGAGGGTTTTTTTTTATCCCGGTGGTTCTGTTCCTTAAACGCCATTATTTTCTCTTGGCTTTTGTGGCTATTTTTTTGGTGTGGTTTTTGTGGTTGTGTGGCTTTGTGGTTGCACGGGTTATGCGACCTCATTGTGGTTTGTGACTGCTGTATTTTTGGGACTTGTGGCTTTTGTAATACGAAAAGGTCACGAATTTAAGCCTCGAAATCTCCGAGTGGGGGTAATCTGTGGTTCTGTGGTTACAATTGTTACGTGTGGCGACTGTGGTTTGTAACCGATGCGGTTTTGGACTTGTGGCTTATGTGATAATTTAAGATTCTTATTCTATGATTGCTGGATATCAGTCTTTATATCCTGTGGAATTTGATGTGGTCGTGTGGTTTTGTGTGGTTCTGTGGTTACACTGGTAATGCGTGGTGATTGTGGTTTGAGACCGTTGTATTTTTGAACTTGTGGCTTATGTAATATGACTATTTAAGCCTCTGAATCTATGAATGGCGGATATCAGTCTTTAGAGCCTGTGGAATTTGATGTGGTCGTGTGGTTTTGTGGTTACACTGGTTATGTGTGGTGATTGTGGTTTGAGACCGTTGTATTTTTGGACTTGTGGCTTATGTAATATGACTATTTAAGCCTCTGGATCTATGATTGGTGGTAATTAGTCTTTATAGTCTGTAGAATTTTGTGTGGTTTTGTGGTTACACTGGTTCTCTGTGGTTAAACTGGCTAACTGCGGTTACCGTGGTTTGTAACCATTGCATTTTGGGACTTGCGGCTTCGGTAATATGGACTGAAACATATTAATATGAAAATATTAACCTCTGAATCTTTGATTTGTGGCAATCAGTCTTCCATACCTGTGGATTTTTGTGGATTTTGTGAAATTTAAACCACATCCATTCTATCCCATAATCATAGGTTTAAACTTGTGGCTCTTTATTGTTTTAGGGCATGTTTGAAATGAGTTGAAATTTGGATCCAAATTTTTTAAATCTTAGTTAAATCAAAATTGAGTACATTGAATGGATTTGAGTACAGAGTACAAAGAGTAATTAAGTACATGAATACATTGAGTATGAGTACAATGCCCTCGATTACAAAAATGTACTCACAATGGGTGATTACGGATGTCCTCGAGTATTAACATAATCTGAAATAATGAGTACCGATGTCATCGAGGACGAGTAGAAGTACTTTTAAGTAAGTAATTGAGTAATTTGAGTAACGAGAATGAGTAACTTGGAAGTGAGAGCCAATCCTAAATTATCATAATTACCGGAGTCTGGCTACGATACTACTCGTACTGCGGAGTAAGATTCCACGGGTACTCGCCATCGGTACTTCTGCTCATGAGTACATTTGCCCGAGTTTGATTACTTATTTCATACGACTACCGATTACGTGAACTCTACTCTTACTATAGAGTACTCGTGAGTACAATTTAACCGAGTCTGTCGGTTAGTAACCGAGGTTACGAACAGTAAAATATGTTATATTTAAGTAGTCACATTTTGTTAAACTATGATTAAGTCGTGACATATTGCGGTTCGTAAGACGTGACCGCTAGCGACATGTCACGTAACATCTTGTGTGCGGTTCACTAATCCGTATCCACATTTTTTATGTTTCAGAACTTGCATCAAAGCAGCGGAGTTGATGTTGGAAAGTATGTTGAATTAAGTGAGACCAACAAGGCCCTTGTCCAACAACTGGAATTTCTATCGCACACTTTAAACGGGACTCAACATGCGGTACGTTAAACCTCCGTTAACATGTTTTCGTACACTTGTGCGCGGTACGTTAACCGTTCAATAACATGTTCTCATACACGCGTATGTGGACGTTAAACGTCCGTTAACATGTTTTCATACACACTTTTGCGGTACGTTAACATCTTTTCGTACACTTGTGCGCGGTACGTAAACTGTTCGATAACATGTTCTCATACACGCGTATGCGGTACGTTAACATGTTTTCGTACACTTGTATGCAGCACGTTAAACGTCTGTTAACATGTTTTCATACACACTTATGCGGTACGTTAACATGTTTTCGTACACTTGTGTGCGGTACGTTAACTGTTCGATAACATGTTCTCATACACGTGTATGCGGTACGTTAACCGTCCGTTAACGTGTTCTCATACACACTTATGCGGTACGTTAACATGTTTTCGTACACTTGTATGCGGCACGTTAAACGTCGATCTGTTAACATGTTTTCATACACACTTATGCGGTACGTTAACATGTTTTCGTACACACTTATGCGGTACGTTAACATGTTTTCGTACACTTGTGTGCGGTATGTTAACCATTCGATAACGAGTATGCGGTGCGTTAACAGCTCGTTAACATATTTCCATACACACATGTGGCACGCTAACAGCTCGTTACCGTGTTCTCATACACAAGTATGGGGTACGTTAACCTTTCATTAACATGTTTTCATACATACATATGCGGAACGTTAACAGCTCGTTACCGTGTTCTCATATACAAGTACATGGTACGTTAACCGTCCGTTAACACGTATTTATAGAGAAGTTTAAATGTTTTTTTTAGGAAAAACAACTGAAGGAGAAACATACGGAATGCGAAGACCTGCAACGGCAGTTAATCGAAAAGTCTAACGCGTGCGATCATCTTGTGAGTATCTTAGACTTCGTCTTAACGGACGATTAGTCATACGGCCGCTAACGATAAGCGGAATCTCTGTTTTGCAGGTGGCCGAACTGGAGAAAACTGTGGAGAAAAACCTTGAATTAAAGGTCTTCTGCAGCGAAGTTCAACAACAGCTGCAAAGACTGCAACAAGTGAGTTTAACGGGCGATTAAAAAAGTTAACGTTAATGCCGTAATGACTTAACGATGGATTACGAAAGTACCCGGGGAAACCCGCATCCGCACGAGAAGTACTCGCTAAAATCCGACAGTTGAAGGGCTGAATAGTAGTCTACCCAACTTTAACCGCTTTAAAAGGCCCTTACTCTAAGTGGTCCTTAGACTTCTCACTTACGAAGGCCCTAAACTCTCTTCCTTTTTGTTTCCGGTCCTTTCATACGTCTGTACTTCTTAACGGAGTTGTGCCGTTTAAGGCCCTTAAGGTCCCCTGGTCCCTTGAAGGACTTAGTAACTGGGTTCGCTAAGTTTCACCTTTTAACGAAACTTCTTGCTTACAAAGGCCCTAACCTCCCTCCCCCTTTTTCTTCCTCCCGGTCCTTTCAAAATTCTGTACAAATCCTCTCGCTTACGAAGGCCCTACCTCTCTCCCCCTTTTTTCCCCCAAAGGTTCGCTAAGTTTCACCTTTTAACGAGACTTCTCGCTTACAAAGGCCCTAACCTCCCTCCCCCTTTTTTCTTCCTGTCGGCCCTTTCAAAAGTCTGTACTGCTTTACAAGTGCTCTCGCTTACGAAGGCCCTAACCTCTCTCCCCCTTTTTTTCCCTAAGGCTCGCTAAGTTTCACCTTTTAACGAGACTTCTCACCTACAAAGGCCCTAACCTCCCTCCCCCTTTTTTCTTCCTCCCGGTCCTTTCAAAAAGTCTGTACTTCTTAACGGAGTTGTGCCGTTTAAGGCCCTTAAGGTCCTCTGGTCTCTTAAAGGACTTAGTAATTTTGTTCGCTAAGTTTAATAACACTTCTTGCTTACGAAGGCCCTAACCTCTCTTCTTTTTTGTTCCCGGTCCTTTCATACGTCTGTACTTCTTAACGGAGTTGTGCCTTTTAAGGCCCTTAAGGTCCTCTGGTCCCTTGAAGAACTTAGTAATTGGGTTCGCTAAGTTTAACAACGCTTCTCCCTTGCGAAGGCCCTAACCTCCTTCCCCCTTTTTATATTCCTCCCGGTCCTTTCGAAAGTCTGTACTGCTTTACAAGTGCTCTCGCTTACGAAGGCCCTAACCTCCCTCCCCCTTTTTTCTTCCTCCCAGTCCTTTCAAAAGTCTGTACAAGTCCTCTCGCTTACGAAGGCCTTAACCTTTATCCCCCTTTTTTCCCTAAGGTTCGCTAAGTTTCACCTTTTAACGAGACTTCTCGCTTACAAAGGCCCTAATCTTCTGATCCCTTCAAAGAATTCCTAACGGAACACGCTAAGGCCCTAACCTTCCGGCGTACTTCCCGCCCGCTATTAATTTTTTCTTATTTTAATTTTTCAGCAAATGAAAGATGTGGCCGATCAAAGGACCCAACTGGAAAGGGAGCACAACAGGATTCAGTCCCAGTTACTGCGAAGGCACGAGGAGAGCAACCACTCTCCGTACGCCTCCATGTCCAGGCGGAGCGACGCGGCGGACAACGGGCAGACTACGGAGTCGGTCGAGATACTGCAGGTTAGCCGCTTTGCCCCGGGTGACCTTTGCTACTTTCGAAGCCCGCTAACCTTTTTTTTTGTTGGTCTTTAGTCCAAGTTGCGAGAGCTGGAAAAGAAGTGCGAACTGCAGAACGTACTTCACGAGGAACTCGTACTGGAGATGGACAGCCTGCGGAGGATGCACGCCAAGAAAGAGACCCACGGATACTCGATGCAGGTCGGTCGTAAGCCGCGATCTTGGGGCTTTTTGATGTGGAACTCTCGAGAGTAGCTCTCGAGAGTTCCACGTTGTGTTTCCATTTAAGATCTACTCTCAGGCGGCTGTCCGTGTGAGTGAAATCCTGGCGAGAGGTTTTTGAGATGCTCTCGCAAATGGACACACCTCTGAGAGTAGCGCGTGCTACTGTTCAACTTTTGAGAGCAGCTCTCGAGAGTTCCACATTGTGTTTCCATTTAAGATCAACTCTCGATGGCTACTCTCAGACGGCTGTCTGTGTGAGTGAAATCCTGGCGAGAGGTTTTTGAGATGCTCTCGCAAATGGACACACCTCTGAGAGTAGCGAATTTTGAGAGCAGCTCTCGAGAGTTCCACATTGGATGAACGCGAGAACATGCAACTTTCGATGGCTACTCTCAGATGATTGTCAATGCGAGTGAAATCCTGGCTAGAGGTTTGTGAGATGCTCTCGCAAATGGACACACCTCTGAGAGTAGCGCGTGGTACTGTGCGAATTTTGAGAGCAGCTCTCGAGAGTTCCACATTGTGTTTCCATTTAAGATCAACTCTTGATGGCTACTCTCAGATGGTTGTCAATGCGAGTGAAATCCTGGTGAGAAGTTTTTGAGATGCTCTCACAAATAGACACACCTCTGAGAGTAGCGCGTGCTACCGATCGACTTTTGAGAGCAGCTCTCGAGAGTCCCACATTGTGTTTTCATTTAAGATCAACTCTCGATGGCTACTCTCAGGCGGCTGTCCGTGTGAGTGAAATCCTGGCGAGAAATTTTTGAGATGCTCTCGCACATGGATACAACTCTGAGAGTAGCTCGCAAAATATACCGTCCAATGTTAAAATTCTGATAGCAGCTCTCGAGAGCTATTCCACATTATGAAAATGACAGATTGACTCTCGATGGCTTCTCCCGGATCCCGTAAAACGTCTGTTAACTTCTAACTGGGGAAGCGTTTCCATTCGATATTAACTCTCGAGAGTGGTGACTCTCGATAGCTACTCTCATATGGTTGAGAGTACTTTCGCTAACTACTTATTTTTATCTTTCGTAGGACACTGAAATTCTTTCCAACGGTCAGGACCAGTCGTCAAAGGGCCACCACTCCGATATCAACTGCTACTGTAAGTTTCCGGTCTTTGAAAGTTTAGGACATGTTCCTAAAATCGAGGAGATGTCCTAAGCGTATCTTACGTGTCCTAGGTCCATCATCCGCGGCCTCGATTAGGGACTCTACCGTAGCTCCCCCTGGCAGCGGAACATCCGGCATCTCTTATTCTTCCGAAAAGGTCCATTCCTCCGCCATAACTTCCTTATCCTCGACTGTTTCCGGAACGACGCTGATGAACCGGGGCGGTGAGCCCAATTCTTGGTCCCAGACACCCAAAGCGGCCCCTGTCACGGACATGGCTACAGAAATAGACAAGATCAAGGCCAAGATAGAACAGGACGACAAGATACTGGCGGAACTGGACCGGCCTAGGGCCTCTGTTGGTACGTATCGAAGAGAAGGGCTAAAACATGCCCTAGAAGTGGCCTATCACAAACATGCCCTAGAAGTGGCCTATCACAAACATGCCCTAGAAGTAGCCAATCTCAAACACGCCCTAGAAGTAGCCAATCACAAACATGCCCTAGAAGTAGCCAATCTCAAACACGCCCTAGAAGTAGCCAATCACAA